>CAAKHC010003931.1:14167-27406 GCA_901007825.1 Macroramphosus scolopax | reverse complement strand
GAACTAATGAGGTGGAAATCATTTATCTCAGCTCTTTATATCTCCTCATTCTACAAGACAAACCTTCTTGTAGAACCAACCGTTCATCTGTGTGTTTGTTGTGTCGGTAGGTGGACAAAGCTCTGCTCGGCTCCGTCAAGGACAGCATCGTTCAGGGTTTCCAGTGGGGCACCAGGGAGGGGCCTCTGTGTGACGAGCGTAAGATCCATCTTCCATAAACATATTGATTCCTTCAACATCAGTCCTGGACTTTCCTCTCCTCACCTGATAGTTTGCATGTGCTCACCTGCTCGGTGTCGTGTTACTAAAACTTCATCCTTCTTCCGCCCGCAGCCATCAGGAATGTCAAGTTCAAGATCCTGGACGCAGTCATCGCTCAGGAGCCTCTCCACAGAGGAGGAGGCCAGGTCATCCCCACCGCCAGGAGAGTGGTCTACTCCGCTTTCCTCATGGTGAGATCATCCCCTCCTTCCTCCTCTCCCCTTCCTGCCATTAGCCTCCCTCTCATCTTCCCTTACATTAATGTTCCATTACCTTGATTACAGTTAGGAATTTTTGCTGACGTGTGTTCTTTTTAATTGCAACATTCCTCTCTACGTCAGTTTGTCTTCTCTCCTTTGACTCTTTCATTATCATAAATCCACGGGGTCACCCGTGCACGGGACGGCCGTGCAGCTTCTTGAAGGATTTTTGTCCTTCTTTGTCCTGCAGGCCACTCCGAGGTTGATGGAGCCCTATTACTTTGTGGAGGTTCAGGCTCCAGCTGATTGTGTGTCTGCTGTGTACACGGTGCTGGCGAGAAGAAGGTGGGTCATCAACCCGGGAGAGATATAATTCACACACTGATGATGTTCCTCGGTGTTTCGGGTTGTGAAGCTGTTTTTGTCATCTCACAGGGGTCATGTGACTCAGGATGCACCTATTCCGGGGTCTCCTCTCTACACCATCAAGGCTTTCATCCCGGCCATCGACTCCTTCGGCTTTGAGACTGACCTCCGCACGCACACGCAGGGGCAGGCCTTCGCTCTGTCCGTGTTCCACCACTGGCAGGTGAGACACTAAGCTGCTATAATCTGACACCCTGTCAGTGAGATCAGATCAAATCCGACTGTGAATGTGTGTGTCTCCACGGTGTTTACATCCATCTTCAGAGCAGCGTATCAGGCGCTGGTAGGAAGACGAGGGGTTAAATGCAGAGGAGGCGTCTCGTTTGTTATCTGCACACTTTAGACACGGTTTTAATTAATTTAAGGTAATGAAGTGCTCGCCTGTACAAACTCTTAACACAGACGGAACAGGCAGCTTGTGCAGCAGAGTGACCAACCCCGTGCATGTCTGTCACTCGGGCTAAATCGCTTGCGATGCGGAGTCGAGCCGAGTGATGAGTCATTAAGATTTAAGTATAATGTGGCCGTCTCCGTCTCCGCCTGCCGTGGCTGACATGTGTTTGTGTGTCTGCACTCTGCAGAGCTGTGTCATGAAAATTATCTCCATTTAAGGGCAGATTAATACTTTTACAGGCAAAGTCCTTCATTTGGAGGGAGAAAATGTTTTCTTAGGTGCACGTACGTGTCAGAAATATGAATTAATTCCCGGCCAGTTTTACCTTCATCAGACGGGTAATAAAGATAACAGGAAGTAAAATGTCATTGCTGTTCATGTTTGGCACCACCGGAAAAACATCGCCTCCGCTTTGAGATGCGTCATGATCCTAATTTATGTTTTAATCCCCTTGAGGTGAAGATACAAGTGTAAGACAAGGAACTAGACGTAAAGTCTTTATAAACACGTTTGTCAAATCACTCGTTGAAATAGTTGCAACATGAGCCGTCCTGTGGGGACATGCAGAGTACATGCAAACCGCCTGCCACTGTGGCGTCATGTTTGCATGTTCCTTACGTACCCATGAGGCCGTTATCTCAGGAACAACCCTGAGGGGGATTTTAAATATTACTGATTCGATTTTGTAGGTCAAAGGTCACTGGGACACAATAACACACATTTCTAATTAGACAAAATAAGTTTTTTTTTCTCCGTAAGGTCAAAGGTCAATTTAACTGGTCACATCATGATGTGGAAAAACCCCCTCCTGGTGGTGATTGTAGTTCAATGTTGGATTCACACACTGTGATGTTGTTGGGATAATAAGAACTTTATATAACACAATGAGACAAACCACATGTAGCTGTGACAACTATCGACAGTAAGAGAAGTACCTGGATGGATTTGTTTGACCCAGGTGACGATATGACACCCCCCCCCCCTCGTGTTCTTCCAGCGCTGGCACGCAAGCAGCTGCAGTGTTGATTCACTGTTGCTGGCAGCTTCCATCCATCTGTTGATTTGACGTCAGCCACTCCATTGATTATTTTTCCCCCCTTTCCTCCCACTTGTAATCTCCTCCTGGGGCTGGGAAACTCTTATTTAGTCCACTCTAGCCTACTTATTTCCGATGCATCACAGGCCATCTCTCCTACTTCTTCCCGTTCAGCGTGTCACGTGACAGCGAGCAGCTCTCTCTTCGCGAGGGAGGTCATCATCAACATAACACTTTTCGATGGTCATTTTAAAGGCCTGTGGGTGCGTAACTTCTCTGAACCTGCCAACATGGCACTGCTGCCGTGTTGCAGAGTGACAGTACTCACACGTTGCTTTTTTTTTCTATCTCCATCACACTGACGGACGCTCGCCTGACTCAGTAACAACCGGACAGACTTGCAGGTGACTCAGATATTTAGTGAGAGGTTGAATACACCGTCAGAAGTGGCCGCTCAGCTGAAATGCGATTTGCAAGTTTCACGTTGATGGATTGTTTCTCAGACTTTGCTTGGCTGGATACAGATGACAACGTTTCCCATGTTGACCGGTTGCATCTTTCATTCACTCCTTTCTCTCCGGATTAAAGGTCCAGTACGCAACACACCTTCCATTGTTTATCCTGAAACTAGGAGGCTTAGAATGAGACGTTGTCCAGCGCTTCCCCACAAAATGATAACAAAGCAGAATGTCACTCCGCAATAAGTCCTGAAGTCTGCTGTCGGTTCTTCTTCATGCCTGGAAGGGGAATGTGAGGGTGGCTGCATTCAGCTGGTTATATTCTGCACCAGATCCCATTATATTCTACACACTCGTCCTTTAACCGTCTTTTAAATTTCCTTCCAGATCGTCCCCGGTGACCCCTTAGACAAGGGTATTGTGATCAGGCCTCTGGAGCCTCAGCCCGCCCCCCATCTGGCCAGAGAGTTCATGATCAAGACCCGACGACGCAAGGTGAGTTTCACGTCCGCTCAACGTCGAAGGATGATTTCATGTAAACTTGCTCCTTCGCACGACTGACGTCCTGTGTTTGTGGCGCCGCAGGGTTTGAGCGAGGATGTGAGTATCAGCAAGTTCTTCGACGATCCCATGTTGTTGGAGCTGGCCAAACAGGACGTGGTGCTGAATTACCCGATGTGAGCGACCCGAGACATCCGCTCAGCAGCAAATCCACAAACATTCAGGTTACACAGCCGTTGTTCTGCAGACCCCGTCGCCGTTTTAATAGCTAACAAGTGGACATCCGCTGGGTCGAACAGTGAAGTCACATGACTTCTGTGTTTCCTTTAGAGGGAAGCTATAACTGTCAAACATTGTCTTGCATCTTTGTTTCTGTCCTATTTTATCTTCTATATGTACAAAATGATTGTTTTTGTAGAGAAAGGACACCTGAAATGATTTTTTTTTTTTAAACGTCATTGATCTTCTGTATGTCTGAATAAAATAATTCTTTGTAATTCGGATGTTTCATTGTTTTACACTCACCGTGATGATGCTGTTTAACATTCCAGAGAGATCCAGATGTAGCTGTTGGGTGGTGAAGTGTGAGTGCGGTGGACTCGACACCGTCTGTGGGTTGAGACGAGTGCGAAGTTGCACCTTTGCTGATGGTTTTGAGTGATTGCCGTGTCGGTTCGGGACGCCATGTGGGCTGTGACTGATGGACAGGCTGCGAGATGGTTGGAGGCAGGCAGTGAGGAACCAAAGGTTAGATGACTAAAGACGGAGTGATGCAACACGTCAAACAAGACGTATGTCACCGAAGCAACAAGACTTTGGTTTGACATCTGAGAATTAAATAGTTTTTAGAAGGGCAGAATTCTTGTACGTCCAGAATGACACATGAATGGCATATGAAAGACTGAACATGTACAGAGATTAGTGAGGATGCTTGGACATGCACCTTTAACTGACTGCAGCTAACACAGGCCAACAGATCAATGATCGGCACATTAAAGGTACAATTCGTTTCTCATCTGAACAAGCTAGCACTTCACACTCCAAACAATAGGGGGCAACATATTCAGGTTCGGGGTGTGCACCTCTATTGTAAGAAACAAGGAAATGCTAACTTCCTTAGCATTAGCCAAAGAAGAACTTAACTTATCTTAACAAGCTTTTAGTTAGCGGCTGAAAGAATGATCACTGCGGCCGACATGAGATTCCTGCGTAGGGTGGCTGGTGTGGATCTCCTGCTGCTTCATAATGGAATGTGACCGAGACAGTTAACTCCATGAATATATAAAGCAGCAGCTCTCGGATAGAGCTGTGTCTCCAGGGAGAGATCAGAGCTCTTCACCCGCCTGTTGAGGTACAAAGTGGTATCACGAGACATGACGATGCGGCGCTCGCCTGGATTTCCAATCACGGACAAATACAATTCTCTAATGCAGTTTTATTGGGCAGCTTCCAAAGCAACTGAACAAATGTGTGTGTGAGTGTCACGATGGAAGAACAACCTTCAGCATCCTTTACTTTGAGCTCTGGCTAGGGGCTTTGATTCTCCAGTGTTACTTTATGCACCTTATTTTTCACAAGGCATCATATCCGTCCATCCATCCCAAAATACAGCCGATGAGCAACCATTCTTCACGTATACAGACGGTCATCTCCTTCAGGGGGGTTTGTATTGCATGTATCATCTCTTAAAAAGCAGGTCTTGACTACATTTGATGATCCCGCTGATGGCTCGATGTGTCTCGTCACACCTCCAGAAGACTCTGGTGTCTGAGCGGCTCAGTCCTTCGTCACTCAGCGCTGACAACCCCCCAGTCCGGGAGGTGATGGAGAGGAGGGAAGGGTAAGAACGAGGACAGCAAAAGTCAAACGTGGCTTGAGCTGCTTTGACATTTGGACCGAATGTCAATCCTGTCCAGCCATACAACATTTTATTTTTTTATTCCTGCAGACGTGGGTAGATGGCGGCGAGGGCCACTGTGCCCTTTTCAAACGCATTAAAGATGAAGAAATGAGGAGGTTTGCTGGAAACTTGAAAGCAGCCGTATGAGGAGCAGGTATGAACTTGACTTTGCTTGGTTTGCAACGCCAACACTCGAGTCCTCTCACGGCTGCTTTGAAGGCATCTGGCGAGTCAAGTGCAGAACATTTCACACCAAGGCTCTCTGCAGAGGGAGGAAACAGTAGAAGCAACCAGTCTGAATAACAACAATCACAAGCTTGTTAACACAGGTTTTGAAGTGTCAGATCTAGGAACACAGTCATCCTTAGTCCGTAGATCTGAGAGGTCTGCAGGGTCTGAACGGAGTAAAACGATCTGATGGGTATCTTGAACCTAAAGAGTTCATTGATTGATGGACAAACGACATGGCGCCATCACTCTTATGCTGAGCTAGCGTGAGCCGGGATCGCGCCTGCATGACTCAAGGCACCGAGACGGATGGCAGCAGTGCTTGCCGGTCTGAACAAAAGCCCCCCGAGCACTCGTTGCAATCTGTGGTCCCAACGCTAAATATAGACAAGACTCTGTTGGTTGGTGAGGGCCTCCCTCCTCCTGCAAGTCAGCCCTTTTCCTTCCCGGCTCCATCTGCTCTCATCCACCTCATCAGTCACCTTTCCCTGCAATGAATCTGTCATCCGCTCTTACCTCTCCTTGATCTTGTCCTGTCTCTCCGAACCTGCACACCTCCCTGGCTCTGTCATGTGTCTGTGACTCAATCGCAGTTGTCTCTTCCTGCTAAGATCACGAGCAGACCTCGTAGAGCACAAAGTGTGCACCTACGGACGCGGGGAGACAAATGAGGCAATTTCATATCGACAGTTTGTGAAGAGAAGTGGCCGGTTATGGGGATGTGGTAAATGGATCTATGAGCTCCATAAAGATGATGAAGGTTTAATGTCAACATGTTCCCAAAAAACTGTCTGTAAATGGAGGAAGGAATTTGTTCTGACTTACCTCAAAGGAGCAGTGCACACGTTTTGACATCTCCCCCCCCTGAGTAGTCAAATGTAGCCTAACCAGAAACACAGGAGGGCGCCATGACTACCCAGCGGGTTCGTGACCATTTGAGGTCCAGCAAGGTCGGAGCAGTGAGCAGAGCAGCAAATAAAAAAAAATAAAAAAGCAAAATGCCACAACATGACTATGTGACTCCGGCCCCCTCGGGCACCTGAAGGACCCACAATAGTGAATCACTCTCAAATCAGAGACGTCAGTGCCATCGCAGCTCACAGACTGATTGAGGCTGCACATGCACGGGATGCCCGCGGAATCAGAGGCGGGAAATGTTGAGCCTTCAGAACAATCGAGCTGCAAACTCAAGGCAACGACCTGTTCCAGTTCTGCCCAGTGAGCCATGTGTTCCCTCGCTTGAGGACTTCCACCAAAGCAGATCAAGACCAGACGTGATGCGTCGACTGGGCTGGTTTCAAACCGTGAAGCATTATTCTCATCATTTCCACCGATTACTGAGCAGTAGACTTGTTGGTGACGTTCTGTTTGTCACGGGTGTCGCTTGGTTTTCCCCTCCAGCCCACTGAACCTGCATCATATCGAAGCTTTGTGGTCCCAACAACAACAACAACAACAGTTCTGTTACGTCTTTCCATTTGACTCCCTGATGTTTCCCTTCCCCTTGATTATACCTGTTTACTGAACATTACCTTTGTGGTGGAAGGCATCTATAGAAACACATTCAAAAGATTTGAGGGGGTCGGCGGGGGACCAAATTTTCCCCCTTCCCAGAAAAAAGGCAGAAATTAGAAATTATCAGGGCATTCTCAGATATTTAAAAAAAATCACAGGATTAACTTTGAATTATTTATATTTTATTTATCACAATAATGTCTAATATCACATTGTTCATTTTTTTCTTTAGCTTCTCTTGTTTCATCATCAATGATATTTAAATGACTCGTGAATGTTTGGCTAATTAACTAGCTGTGATAGCTAACACTGATTGATTAGCAATATGATACATTTAGTTTGCTTATTACAATTCTAATGACTGCATCTGACAGCGGTGCTTGGTTGCTTGTCGTAGCACTTTTTAAATGAATTTCATATCAATAGCTTTTTATTTATTTAAGTATTGGAGCTATAGGCTGTAAACGGCCCCTCGAATATATAATTACAGCCCTGCTTTATAACATTGGAATGTTTTAACCAGAAGCTTCCAACAATTTATAACTGAGAATGAAGACTGTTGTTCAGTTGAGTCACGACATACCAAACACACCGACAGCAATGATGATGAACACTAAAATCTAAAATATTACCATAATATTAAACATGCATTAAAACCCCATGTGAATGATGATGTCATGTATCAGACACGAAAGGCTTCAACAGAAATACAGTGAGAATATAACAGTAATCTGTGTGAACATTTGTTTTCTCCATTCAGCAGATGTTAGTGAACCCTCGATGTGTGACCTATCGGGGGCGCGCACTGTCAAAGACGCGTACGCGCAACATCCTGCTTTACCGCTCCTGCACAGACGGGTCGCCGAGCGGTTTCAGTCAAGGAAATCCAGCTGTCACTCAACCAGACCCCCATTCAGCTGTGCTGTCAGACACGGTGAGAAACCTGGTCCTGATAAATACGAGACAAAGACACCGCGGGATCCTCCAGTGATCAACAGATCGGTCCACTCCTCCTGCGAAGAGGAAGAGGATGAGAGACCCCGCAAGACAATACCGGAGCCAACTGGCACATGTGAGCGACTGATTCGCAAAGGACCGAGCCAGTCACAGAGATATGAACAAAATACCTCCCACGATTGGGTCTTAACCAGCCGATGCGATTGTTCCTGGCAGCGGTGGAGGTTTTAATCCGTGCCAAAATGACCCGACTATTGTCTAGCATCGCTGTAACGGAATGGGCCCGCAGGAATTTTGGCACCGGTTTTACGCAGCAGACCACTTAGTTCAGTCGACGTTCCTCGACCGAAGGCAGAATAGTGTAGCTGGCATGGACAGAGAATGCACGCAAATCTCGTAGTGATGCTACGAGGTGAAATAAGAAGAGAGCAGTGAAACACGCTGCCTGGTTCCTCCCGAGACGTGAAGCAGATATTCAACGGCTGGATCCAAGTTTGGACCTCACCAAGTCCAAAACGACCTTCCCCTCCCGAGAAAAAGATCATCTTACATCTTATAGCATCTTCACAGACTCGCACTGCGGTAAGAATTCACCCACTGATCCCAATACTGTCGTATTTATTCCTATGTTTGTTGTAAATGTGTAACATCTCAGCTGAAGGGACCCCTGTGGTGAATGTCGGGGTCATAGACGCACCGTTTGGCACCATAACGCACAGACGATGGTTTCAGGAACCTGGTTCATTTCTTTTTTTTAAATAAGCAAGACGTTGGCTCTAATTTCTACGTGCACAAGTTGCTTAAGGCCAAGTTGAATGCAACAAGAGCTCAACTTCTCTCTGGAAGGCAGCTGCTGCCGGCGCGTCTAATTGTCGTAACCTGCTAATGTGGAGCCCATGAGCATCAGTTTCCAATCAAATATGATTTCAGGTTTTTGAAAAGACATTCTGTTTTCAGACTCTGTGTGTGTGTGTGTGTGTGTGTGTGTGTGTGTCGATCTTTTGTTCTCAAGTCAGTTCAGCAGCAAACATTGTGTGTATGGGCGGTGCAGTGCTTCTCCTCAGGGTCTGCTGAAATCCTGCAGGATTTGTTCAAATTAGTGGAAGCACCTGCAGACTGTTTACTAATTTTATGAGTAATCCTTAATGACAATAAATATATTGCACCGATGAAGTTGCATTCTTAGTTTTGAGGGTTTCAAGTGGTTTGTATTATGAATCTGTATAAACTGGATTATTGCAGCAAGGTTTTATTTTGGTGATTAACGTGATTCATCAGGCTGATTATTCCCATTTTTTAGATAATCAGCATCGAGTGGTGCTTGAGCTCGTTTAACCAAAACACAGTCTGTACTTCCCCGTAAATCCTGTACGTCCCCTCAACACACATATTTAGGCAACCAAACATTGTCCATAAACACTATAATGTGTGTCTGACATTAAAATCCTGCTTCTTCTTCCTCATTACAAGTGGCAGAAAATATAAATAATATTTTACATATTGCAAGTAGAACTGCAACACAAGATGTCTGTTACTTCACTATAAAGTTAACTTAGTGTTTGGAGGTTCATGTTTCTCCATCCTACTTGTGTCTGCTGAATATTGAACCAGGATCGGCTAATTGTGATGTCATAAATCATGTGTCTCTTAAAATTAGATCTTCAATGAGCAAATAAAATTGACACTTTCATCAATTTATATATTATATATACATATATAAATAATATATATCTACATATACACACCGATACTGATGTGAAAGACCCGTATTGTGAATACTTCAATCTGGCTAACTTTATCTCTAACTAAATAGTTGCCAAAAGAAAACCACCACATATCCAGTTATAGATATAAAAGTATATACTTAGGATTTTATGTGATGCTGCATGACCCTGGTGTCTTCACCCATGGTGCTCCAGCTCTGGCAACCTTTTGATCCTCCTACAATAGAAGGTTCTAACTGGCCTCTCCATGCACATTTCCCCTGAATCAGTGATTATCTCATCATTTCTGAAGTCAATATATGAAAAGAGATTAACCTGGGGAGCAGCCAGCCCCCGGCATTATTCACCGGGATGAGAAGCTGTTTCTTTGTGCTGAATGCCTTTGAAATGTGCCACCTAGGTTTTCTGCGCGGAGCATTTGTCAACGCCACGGCACCGATGGCTCGAACATGAGCCACCATGATGAGTTCCTCTCCGCTATATGTAAAGCCTTGATGGATTTGGCCAATTGAAAGGGTTCGATGCAGGTGAAGGACGCTTCCATTCTACATCACATATGGATGCTATGTATTTGATTAGGATTTATTCTCTGGTGAGCTGCCAGCAGGATCATATCTACCCCCAGTTCCCCTCCACCAATCATCTTCCATTCAGCAAGTGTGCTTTTGGCTTTTCCCAGCCTTGCACCCTGCAGATTTAATGAAGATTTTCTGTATATGAACCTATTTCTGCGAGGTTTACAATCTGTGTGGTGCAGCCCCCCACCCACCTTGTTACCCCTGCGTCCCTCCAAGAGAGGACTTGCACCAGTGTGGGAGGAGGGGAAGTCGACCCCTTCAGCGCCGAGAGAGATGAGGAGCAGATTCTGTGTGGCAGCAAGGAAATGCCCCCATCGCTTCGGTTAGCATGTGACCCAAGAAGTGCTCCTCTGTTCTTTTCAGTCAAGAAACGGCATTTCTGTTTTATCGCACCGCCGCAGAGAAACACCTCGCCTCCAAAGAAAACTCATGACTTGGCAGATTTATGTGATAAATTGTGATTGGGTGTTTATTAAATGATCAGAACGTCTCAGAAAA
This sequence comes from Macroramphosus scolopax, assembly GCA_901007825.1. NCBI lineage: Eukaryota > Metazoa > Chordata > Actinopteri > Syngnathiformes > Centriscidae > Macroramphosus > Macroramphosus scolopax. Next base: position 16,730 of record CAAKHC010003931.1, on the reverse strand, counting down.
CACTAAAGTAATGATTTAAAGCCACTTAGCCGGTGGCTGAAGTTGATTGATAACATATCCAACAGGGTAAAAAAAGAACATTTTGCAGTTGTGGGTAGCAAAATAAGAATATAACTTTCAGACTGATGAACAAGTGCAGATACAAAATAAAAGTAATAAATTAATAGTGCATACTTTTATATGCCAACGAGATCAGGTCATTTAGGGGAGACCAGGGACAGGTGTAACACTTTCCTCTGGAACAGCCAATTTTCTGACATTATAAACGTCACTGTGTCAACCACTGAAACAACATATTTATGGGGTTTTATCAAAAGTGTACATGTGCAAGGAAATGATTTAAATTCTGTCACTCCACCTTTTACAACCGTCAGTGTTGTAACATAAGCCAGAGACGTTTTTTTTATTATTTTTTTTTTTTATCACTCATGTTATTATGACTATTAATTTTGTGTTTTTTTAAACTATGATAACATTTTCAGACATAACATGATAGAAAAGAAAGGTAGCAAGAAAAGTGGTTTAGAGATATTTGATCTCAGTACATAATAAAAACTAAATCCTTCTACATGGAATCATACATCGATTGCTAGTTATGTGCTGTAACTGAGGGACAGAGTGGTATTACATGACGAGTCAGATTGGTGCGAGCTCGTCCAGGTGCTTGGAGATGACTCCTTTAATGGTCGTTTCTTGGAGTAAATGGGCTGTTGCACCACCACAATACACAAAGGAATCATGTGTTTAGAGGCCTGGAGCTCTAGAAGAATAAGTGAGACAGGTCAACGTTAACGTGTGAGTCACAGTTATCTGACGTCTACATATAGTGAGAACGTCTGACTGTTGCAGGTGTGGGAGGTGGGAGGCTCTGCAGAGATTCCTGTTAGCAGTCGCCGTCATTCAGCGTGAACAAGTAGAGATTCTGAGTTGCGTGTGGAAGTGAAAACTGCCTGTCGCTGCCTTCCTGTGGGAAGCCGCACATTTCACATTAAAAGTCCCCTTATGGCAGGTAAAGATACGACTGGCGTGTTCTCAACAAGGCAGGGGATGAAATATGAACCTTTTTTCTTCCTGTTACCATGACAACGAGGATGTTTTTGATTGAATACCAATATATTGAGGTCATTATGGTACAATCAATCAATTCGGCTTATATTGCAGAATATATTACCCCGTCTCACTTTCAATTTACACTTAAAAAGCGTGTGAATTACACTCCCGGGGTGCGTAATTAACGACGGTACATCAACTTGAAGGTCAATTTGAACTTTTCAACAGCTGTGCGTACAGCGACGTGGTTAAATCTTATATGAAAATCACATTAAAAATGCTCGGGGCTGTTATTGCCATACTAAAAAAATCGCCTCTTATTTTATTCCTGCTGTACATTAAACTGTCATCAATGGTTGTTTTAAGTCCTACATTGTCTAACTTCCACCATAAAAACAGTTCTAAACATCCCTAGAATATTATGTGTATCAATTTTATTTAATCTCTCTGATGTTATTTATTTTTTATTTTTTGCATGTTAATCACTTGCAATGAAATTTGGCATTTTACAATTATCATAATGGTCCCAGTGAAATGTCTGCAGGATGCATTTAAGTCAATGACATGCTTTACAGCCGGCTATTTTGAATAATTTGGAGTAATTCTCTTCCTGTTTTTTCCCCCGATTCTTCCCCCTTCAGAATGTATGATGTGGAGCCCGTACAGTACGAGGTAAATCTTTATGCTTTTAGCCGTCACATCAGTAATGACACACATATATATATATATTTATATATACCGGTATATAAATATGAGGAGTTTTGCAGCACAACTAACAACATGATTTGATGCTGGCATCTCAAAAAGGTGTATGATTAGTGGCAGCGAAATATGTGGAGAGCATTTTTTTTCAACTTTGTGCAACATGAAATATCAAGGTATTATGTTTATATCTTGTTGAGCAGACGTGAGCACACTGCCAGCCCTAATCCTCAGCGTGCAGCACACTGAGGGGAAACTGTGTCTTTATGCCTGCCAACCAAGTCTGGATTCCCTCTGCTTGACACTGTGTACGTTGCTCTGCATTTTCTGGCTGCCAGTTCCTGTAAACGACTTTAAAGCAAGAGGCAGGGGGGAAGGTGCTCCTTGGATTTACTGGGTGATTAGAATCGTTAGAGGTCACAATGTAAATGGCAGATACAGTCGAGTCCCTGCACCTTATTTTAAGTGGGGAACTTTAGTGCTAATGGGGAGTTAAAGTAGCATATGGATTTGAAGGATGGGGTGGATGTATTTCTGGAAATAAGCAAATTATAATCTTCTGGGAGAATTGTTGCATCCGTAAAACCAATAGTCACATTTGTTCCGTAACGTTAGTATGAAAATAATTGGTGAAGCTACTTAGGTGTGCCTGAGTGTCTCTAGATAATTAAATAGGTAATTAAATTGTCAATCCTTCATATTTCGAGCAGTGAGATTTTAACCTTCATATGTCATTCTTGAGGTTTGTAGTCTTTACAGCTCCGTTTGCTTCCTATTCAAAATCCTTTTTCGGGGGGGGGGGGGGGGGGGG
>CAAKHC010003931.1:0-13010 GCA_901007825.1 Macroramphosus scolopax | reverse complement strand
TTGGATGTATTTGGAAACACACACACACACACACACACACACACACACACACACACACACAAGAACACACGCACACAGATCCACTGAGCCCCATGTACAGGGATGTTTACGCTCCAGTCAGTGTTGAACATGCATATTCAAACCGATATGTCAGACTCATGAATCTGTGCACACATTTACATATGAGCTTGGCTGTCGTGGCACAGGCTGTGATTCAGGGTGACAGGTCTTATGCCACTTCCCTCGGGTCAACCGAGAGGTGGAGCCACAACATGACAGGCAGGAGCGGAGGCAGCGGGAGGCAGGGTTCGATATCTAATGACAATACCTTTTCTTTCTGCTCTGTGTTTGGGTTGGCGAGGGGACATTTGGGCATCCGCACAGTCGGCTGTGTGGCTCCTACCCAGCCTCGGACTGGGAACAAAATTCGGCCCTGGCTCCTCGTTTGGAGCCGGGCTGTTAGTGCTATCACTGCTCGTGCAGCGACAAGGGTTTTAAGCTCCACTGACAACATCCATAAATTCGGTTACTTTTCAATCATCGCAAAAGCCTCAAGATTTATTCTCTTGAACCTCTTTTGCCTTTGGGGCAGATTGGTGCTGGTTTGCATTGGCGTTGGCGGAGGTATAAAGTCTCTGAGTGTCCGCGTATCAGAGGCAAAAACTACCCGGACGATTTTCCCACCACTTGGTAGAGGGATGCTACACAGGTCAAGGAAGAACACATTAAGTTTTGGGGTCACAATTGTTGAGAAGCTGCATCTTTTTGGGTTTGCTGGCAGTCTGTTTTGCCCTGCTGTAAACTAGCAAAAACTACAAGGTCGATTTTTACATAACTTGTAGTAAAGGTTGAAGCACGGGTCAAGGAAAAGCCTTAACATTTTGGTCCATTAACACGCCAAAAACTGCCTTTTTTTCCTCCAAATTTGTGGAGGTGTTTGTTCTCTGAGTGTCTTTGTGTCAGTGGGATTATTCAAAAACTACCTGGCAAATTTGCATGGAATTCGGTGGAGAGGAGCTATGATGAAATCTCAATCCATTTTGGGGTGGATCAATTTAACATAGTGTAAACTTCATGAGTGTTGAGTTGTGTAGAATCTGAATGAAAAGAGACACTGCGAGGGAGTTTTTAACTTCCCTCGCATAATCCCGGGAACAGAACTCCCCCATTCAGCAGCATTACTAAAATAAAAGCATCACTGAGTATACAATAAATGTAAATACCGTACCAGGAGTGATAAACATGAAACTATGCAATAACATTCAGGTATCAAGGAGTGCCTTAAAGAAAATGGATTCACTTTCCTTGTCAGAAATCACTCTTGCAATAGTGAAGAACGTTTTATATTTTGTGCTCTACAGAATGCCCTTGTAGTTTGGGAAGGGTTCGTGTTGCAGCAGACAAATTAAAAATCTAAAATATGTTCTGATTTCAGCTTTCGGAGACTCATTATTGGCTAAATTTAAGCGCACACTTGCACAAACGCCCACTGTTCAAGTGTGAGACTGTAATCCTCACACTATCACCATAGGTGCAGTCAAGGAGGTTTGCAGAGATTTTATTAGGAACCTTCATTATCTGAACAAACACACACACACACACACACACACGAGTGATCAGCGGAGTGCTTCTGACGCTGTGGAGAACATATTAGAATCCATAAGGGGATCTGTGCCACAGCTCTGCACATGGCGGAAGGCATGCGCTGATACGACCACGAGGGCTCACGCCTGATTGGCCCAGCTGGGGCAAACGCGGCTGGCCGATGTCCCCCTCGCTCTCTGTCACTGGCGGAGCTAAACAGAGCAGCCAGGTTCACAGACCAGGGCCGACACCCTGTCAGCGCCTTGCAGGAGCACGCACTCACACAGGATCAGGCAGAAACGTGAGGAAAGCTGGAACAGAGAGCAGAGAAAACCTAGCTGAGGACACACGGAGGAATGGGATGTAATTCTGGAGAGAAAACATTTTTTTAGGGCCTCGCTGCCCCTGCGTAGTAATGATTCATCGCAACCAAATGCACATTATTCCCATTCCATCAGTGCTGTGTCAGCTGTTGCTTCCCTCCATCCTTCCTCCTCTTCTTTCTCCTAAAGGTCAAATCCTCCATTACTTGGTCAAATACCTAATTATATACCTAATGAAAAATGATTGTAATATCTATCACAGCAAATCTATTTTTTTATGCTTTGCAAAGACAGTCATTTTTCAATCCTGGCAACTTTCCTGTTTGGATACTTCGTGCGGTGGCTCCTTAAATGTCTTGAATAATTGAATAATTTCAGTCAATTGAGCGTTTACAAGAGGTTACGCTGATAAAAACCCACTAGAAAGACACAAGCACGGGGTTATTTTTAGCCCCTGTTCCATAAACAACATGTTCCTCCAGACACTAAGATGCTCTCGGGTCATGTTCAGTGTTTATACGGTCTCCTATGGGAACCTCCTACATTGATTCAGACTGGTAGACGAACCAGAGCTTTGGAATTAGCTGCCGTTATTAATGTTTAATTCATCAGAATAAAATAAATCAAGATATTAATGACCTGATACTTTACCAGAACACTCGCCACTAGAGGGGTTGTGAATACAACAAAATATGTTTTCATGATGTAACTATGAATTTGATAAAGTTGTATAGACTGTGGTTTTGAGGAAGGGTTCCCAATGTGGCGTCTAGGGACCCCTAGAGGTCCTGGAGGGTCCTCCCCCGGGTCCTCAGCTAAATGTTGAATTTAATCTTTGCTTGTTCACGAGCAGTTAAACACAAGAGGTCTAACAAATCACTGAACATAGCTTGTTATGTCATTTGAATATATAATTTTAATTAAAGATTAAAAATGCAAATAAATTTGTCAAAAACAAAACTTTTAGAGGACAATTGCAAAAATAATATGCATAAAAAATACAACAAAATGATATATCTTCTAAAATGAATTATCAGTTGATGTTTTCTAGGGTCGGATCAGAGACGCTGGATCCGATTTCTGTGTTTGATGATTGTGAATGGCAGCCTGGATGACAAAACATCTTCTAAAAACTCAAGAACAGCTGGTGATTTCATGAAGCTTCAGTTGATTAAATGTCTTAGAATTGGAATTATTTGTCTGTTAATGGATAAGTTGAGTGAAAATACATAAATCAACAGTAATTTAAAAACGTATTAATCATCTTGGTCGAAAATAAAATAAAAGCATAACGTGGCCTGAAAGTCACATAAAACAAACCATTTGTAGAACTGCTAAACTCGGCCTCACTGGGCATTTTCCCTTTTTAGGTGAAGACTAAATTAACAACAAATGAATGGAAGATACATTTTTATAGACTGATAAGAAATGATATTGATAAGAAGAGGAGATAAGAGTTTACCACTGACAGATGTTTACCTTGACAACTTGATTACTCTGAAATTGAACTTTTCTGTCATATGTACATTTTTTACGTTATGGTATGTATTTCATTTTGATTTTAATTTTTTCAATTTTTCATCTCTTTGTAATGAAATTATTAGAATTTCCTTTAATTAACATACAACTGGTTCCCTCAGCCAAAAAGTATTGATCTATCTAACATACAATTACCTGAAAGGTTAATAATTAGTCTTCAGAAATGTACTTATGGTACCAATTATTCTGCATTACATTGAAAGGTGTTTCTAATATTCAGCCCCTCTGGTGTATTTAAATGAAACATCTCTCAATATAACACAGTCCGGTCTCACAGGTGGTTCAATTAAAACCTCCCTGACAGTGTCAATCATCACTGAGAGCTGTTGTATTGGACTGGGATTCGCTTTCACCATTTAATTAACTGATACAGACGTTTAATTAGACTGTGTTGCCAATGATTTGAGGGAAGTCCAACCTGTTTGCTTCCTGTCACCATATTTGGGGGAAAAACCCACCGAAGCAGCGACTTCTTTTTGCTCCCATTTTTTTTTCTCTTTCCTGTTACATCACCAACATGTGCTGTGTCTCCCAGGACAGTCCTGTCCTGTCCTTTCCTCTCTGTCTCTCCTCCCCAGGTCATGTTTAAACAAAGTAGCATTCATACATGAGTGGGTTTCCATCGCCACAAGGCTTCAAGATTATCTGAGCCATAGTCCACCATGGTGTGATGCCCAAAGGCGCGCACAGATGCTCTCGTGCTACTAGTGTAGCCTTGGTGATAGCCTTCCGGGCTAACACTTTGAGACTCTGTGTCTAAAACAAAACAGACGAAAAAAAGGAGAGATTCACTTGACAGAAGTGCTTAAGGCCGAACTTTAAATAGCTCTGTGCTGTTTCTGTTTTTTTTTTTGTTTTTTTTTTTAAGTTTATTAGTGTTTTGGGCGTCTGCTTCATGAATGTAGTCAGGAGTCGAGGGAACGGAGCCTCTCTCCAAGAGACGCCTTAAGACACACCGGCTACATAAAGATTAAGTAAGACGGGGATCGTGTTTGTTCTGAGAATGATAATGATTTAGTGATTGCATGCGCAGGGCCCTCGGGGTGCGCGGCGGCGGCGGCGGCCTCCACGGCTGGCACAGTGCGATTGTTTCTGGATCTCATCACTGCTCCTGTCTCCAGTTGGCATGGGAGCACAGGGGCAGTCATGACCCCTTAGCTTCAGCCAACCCCTCTGCCCGACCCGCGAGGCCGACAAACGCTTCCGCCTGAGGTCAGCGAACTTGTCTCGATTACTCAGGCTGATGATTCGTTCCTCTTTCGATGAGAGGGATTGTGAAATGGCAACAGAGACGAGGTTGATGGAGGGAGTTCAGAAGAGAAAGAGAGAGACGAGATCCGTACCTGCCACTGTCGGTTAGTGTCGCGCTAGCTGTTAGCAAGCTGCGATGTTGGTCATTCACACTTTTTCCCTTTTCAAATAATGCTGCAAGTAGTGCGGTACTCTCCCTGCGGCTGTCTCAACCTGAATTAAGGATTTCCTGTAATTACCACTCGTGCCAGGAGAGGCCACTGTTGTTCCGCCAAACTAAATCACGCTGCTTTGATATGAGTGTCTGTCTCATAACAACGATTCTTCTAGTTCTTTAGCCTGCTTTACTACCTATTAATGTGAAGGATCATGTTGGGGAGGCATTGGCGATTGTCATGTTATTTACAGCCGATAAATCAGTGCGTCCTTGTTTAATACACATTGTCTTTAAGTATTAATACAGCCTGGTTGTCTGGCAGGTCAAACCTGAGTGTTCGTCACACAAGAGGGGCTCTTGGATAACAGGAGGTCGGCTGTGGTTTAACGTAAGCAGAGCAGTGTGTGGTCTTTAATGTGTGTGTGGGAGATTTCATTAGGTTTGTTGTACACACTGTCAGGCGACCTGAAGGCTTTTATCCTCAGGCTATGATGGATTTATTGGGACCAACCACTCGGGTGATAGGGTTGCTTATTTCTTTAGGCCATCTTTAACATTTTTCTCTCCTCCGGTACGAGACAATGTTGTCGTTGCTTGGCGATGCAAATCTTTTCAGAACCTGTCATAGATTGTGTTCAAACTTGGCCTCAGAGGCTCTTTCACAGTTCACGTGGTTATTTTAAATCTGTCATCCTTGTCTCCTTTTTCTTCTTCTTCTTATGTTTGCTTATTGTTGCTCGATGACAATCTCAGCCTGTCTACTTACATTTCTCGGTTTTAGATCCGATATCATTGTGAGCACAATATAAAATGTTTGCAACCACCAGACCCGTCGGTTGGCTTGGCAGGCGTGATCGGATGATTAAAGTTGCATCGGAACGAGTCTAACCGTAGGCAAGAACATATTGCTGCGAAACGGGATTTCTTTTTGTTCTCCAGTCATTCAGTGTGTTTCGTCCTCGGCTCCTCCGCCCGCCACCTCTTTTTTCAGGCTCCCCTTCTGCATCTTTCAAGTGTTTTGTATTTGATTGCTCTGTTCCGTTTACATTCACTCACCATCTGCTGAATTTGGCCCCGACAGTGAATCAATTCTTAATGCTGGCAGATTGACTGTTTCTCTGCATCCCCATTGAATCTCTCCCTGGTCTCAAGACACTAAACAAGATACCGGCTGAGTCCATGACTTTTTCTAGTTAAGACGTTTCGCAGAGAAGATGCATAAACCACCAATGAAGAACAGAGCAGTTTATGAATAATGAACATGGACATACTTGACCTTTCCTTGGGATTGTTTGAACCTCAAAAAAAACGAGACAAGTTTACGGCAACAGCTTATAAATCAGTTGTGAAATTGTTTGCTCTGAAGTCGAGCGGTCTGTTAGTCAGTGGTGCGACCAGCTGATAGAAACATCTCACATTTAAAAGACCTAATATAATACTTCTACGTTCTAGTGGCAGTGTGGCGATGAGACAGCACGCACAACGATTCGACTGTCATTCCATTACTGAGACAAAATGTCTCAGAGGCTTGCAGAAAACATCCTGAATAAATAAACTGCAACAGCGAATACATTTCACTTTATTGCATTTTTTTAATAAACAAACACAAGATGAATGCAACAGAAATACTTTAACTGCTTGCGTGCAGTAAAAATCTCTGCATATGCAAGATTTCTGCACATGGTCAAATGTTTAATAAAAGTCTGTCAGTCATCTAAAGCATGGGTTCCCAAAGAGACCCCCCCCCCAGGGGTCCCTGACACTCTCCCAAGGTTAGAAATAGTTTATATTCACTTTCTATATAATGCCTGTGAAACATGAGCAAGCAAACAAAGGAAGTCAGATACAGAAAAATAATTAGAAACATTTGTTACCTTGAATTTAATTAAAAAAATTGTCTAATTTCCTTGTGGCCTTTAGAGACGCTTAAAAAATACAACAAAATCTATTTATAGCTATTTATTTGTCAGATCAGGGTCGGATCAGTGAGGCATGATTAGATTCCTTGTGTTTAAAATGCTTGTAAAATGTGTCGTCTCGACCAAAGCCTCTAGCCAAACATCTCCAGATAGAAGGGTCGGCCTTTGAGTGCAATGATTTCAATCTGTGGCTTATCGACAGTCTTCGACAGCTTGGGGGAGGTGCAACATGAAACACTATGAAAACCACTCACTTAAAGAATGCCGTGCTACGTGGAGCTAAACCTCAGCCAGGAATCAGGATGCAAGGTAGCGATGGACAAAGATATGACTCCACAAATGTAATGAGCATAAATCAGGAAGCACTGACGTGTGGAGAACAGAGTGGATTGAATGTGGTGTGACTGCTGCTTTAATTAATTTTATTAGTGATGTAGCCACTTTTAAAGTCGCCTCCATCCTTCCCAACTCCTCTCGGCTGTTGCCGCATCATTAACGGCCACCTGACTGCTTTAGATGTCGCGTCTTTTCCTGTGACGCACTCAAATGAATTCAGCTTGAACTCTGCATCAACTCTGCCTTTGTGTATTTCCATTTGGCAAACCATCGGACTCTTCCAGCATCCTCCGTCAGCCGGCTTTGCTTCCTTAAGGCGAGTAGAGTGGAGTGATAGCTATCCATGGCGCAGTCAGATGAAAGTGGATGATGGCTGATGGATGCCGTGCACTGACAGTGACTTATTACCCAGATATTTAAGTATATTAGCTGGGGAAATCCTTGTCCCCTGTCTTTCATGGCCCTGCCAAGGCTGGATATAAATATGAATGATGCCCTGTGGATTTGTCTGAAGAAACAGGGTCAGGGTCTACCAACACATTTGTATGTATTTACGACGGGGTCCACCGCCACCGGGAGGGTCTGCTGAAATATGCTCTAATAAGAAGCTCGACCCACCCCCCAGCATCTCACAGAGGGTGAATTATTTTCTCACGGCATTTTTCCTCTCTGAGATGCTCGTGGTGTTCGTTTGAACGGGGTGGGAACACAAAGATGAGAGTTCAAATGTTTCAGAGCAGCTAGCAGTTGCAATCACGCACCCTGAGGTTGTGCAGGCAGGTTGATTTGATGTCGGCCAGATTCCGTTTAGCTCTTTTGTTCTAGGATGCGCCCGTCTATCTGGGGCAACATAGTAACGATCTGATTTAATTAATAATCTATATTCCTCCCTATTTCTGTGTGAAGAGACCGATCATTCAGACTTGACTTAAACATCGTGTTCCAATATGCTAAATAATTAAACTGGATTCCAATACAAAAGAATACAACTGAAATGAGAATAAAGTGCAAACACAGAATCACAATTGAGTTACAAACTGTCAGGATCCACGAGACGAAACAAATAAGAACCCAATCGCTCAACACTGTTCGGTGGCACAAACTGTTCATTTTATTGACCAGGCAGGAGTCAAACTTAGGTGCAGTGGATGACTCTGGAATGACAGGAAAGTTAGAATACAGAAAAACCAAAACAATTCATCTAAATCATGACAAGAAACTAGTGCAAACAAACCCAGTTTATCCCAATTCACAAGCACAAATAAGTGAGTTGTTAAAACTAGATCAGCTCCGCCGTCAGTATCGGTATCAGTATCTGATTAGTGCATCACTAACCATCCCTTCTTACATGTGCTGATCACATATCAGAATAAGTTAGAGATAATCGACAAGTAGGCGTACCGTTAAAGGCACGACATGGTGGCGAAGAACCTCCCCAGAATGTCTAAAACTAAAATGAGGAAATAACGAGTCTCCAAACAGAACAGAACATAAATGCAGAGGTCATCCTGCCTGCACCACAGTCAGCTGCCGGCAATATGAAATAAAAGCACCTTGTTTTTAGTGAAAGTTTTTGACATTGATATGATTAGATTGAGATTTGATATATTGGCGGTTTACAGCAGCTCTAATGCTCATTAAACCTGCCTCGCTGCACTCGACCCCGGACGAAGAGGCACAACATTCTGGGAAGGTGTCATTAAGCACAACGGCAGAGTTTGTCTTCCAATCCGTGTTCTTTTCTCCCCGGCAGAGAACATGTCTGAGTATATTAACTCCCCATTTCACTGCCTCTTCTTTTTAATACTAACCCCATCCTTCTCTCCCTTCCATCATTTTAAGCTCTTCAGGTGTCAAATCCACGTTGTTTCTTTCTTTCTCTTTTTTTTTTCGTCCTCTGCTGCGTCCCATTCATCAAAATTGCCGTACTCGGCACATATATTGACAGAAATGTTAAAAACCAGCCATTAGTCATGTGTTCTCCTTCCCTGGTCGTTAAGCTTTGACAGCTGTGCACTCCAATGTTGCTATGGTTACCGGTTGGGTAACAGATGAGTGGTTTTTCAGGCACACCTGCCAGCCAATCAGAACAGAGTATTCCACCAGAGAATGAATGAATGTATGCATTACGTGGCTCTTCCTGTGTATCGGACAAAACATTGTGTTATAGGATATAATGAAGCAAATCTTTTAATATTTTCATGGAATATCATCTCATTCATTGCTGGTACTTCTGATTCAAAGAGGGAGAGCCGGTTGTCGCCCTGCAGACAACCTAGGTGGGCGAGATTATTTGTGCTATCTGATTTATTCATGGCAACAAGGAGACTCTGTTGCAGGTGACCAAGAATGCATGTCAACAACACAAAAGACCTGTCCATGTTTGTGCACGCTGAGCGCACAAACATCCGTCCTCCTACCTCCACACAAGCTCCGCTACAATCGGCTCAGTGTTCAGTCACTCCGTGGGGAACGATGTCTCCGCTCTTCTTGAGTAAAGACAGTCTGCTGTGGCTAGCCGGGGCTTACCATCTCCTCTCTGGCAGCGTGTGTGTTCGACGCCGCCGCCACTGGACGCGGCAACACGTAGCCTGAATCTGGAAATCGACGGTTGCCCCTCCAAGACGTCTGATTTAAATAGCCCGCCGCCGCAGGGTGAAAGCCACATTTCATTACACAAGTCTAATTAATTTCTGAAGGAAGTCATGCGTGATTCTAATTGATTGACTCATTGTCACAACCTAAATAGACGTCCAGGACTCATGATGCTCTGAGAGCCAATTTCACGCTAGCTACAGGGGTGGAAGTTAAGCTATTAACTTGTTTGAAGGGAAATGTCAGGTGCTAAGAAAGGGGTGGGCTTCAATGGGACAGCTGTTAATCAGTCAGTCATTAGTGTTGTTGCGTGGTATTGCCTCCTCAGGGACCTGTTTGTGTCTTATGATCTATTAATACTTTGATTGAAGTCGGTTTGTCATCTGCATGGGGAGTGTTGACAAAGCAGAGGGGGATGAGTGCACTTGGCAGGTCTCAGGTCTGCTTTGGCCCGAGACAATGAGCTCCGCAGTGAATCCGGGCTACTGTACAGGAGCAGCCTAATACTCCTGATGTCCCCTTTCATCTCCTTCCCTCTCCTGTCCCACATTACCTCGGATGACCAATTTGTCTTTTCACCGTGACTCCCCCGTGCCGCTCCGCTCAGGTCAATCTAGCAGAGCTCAGAGAGCCATTATTCCTGCTCAGTCATAAATCTCTGCTCTAATCAGCTCCGGTACACATCGGCTTGCAGGGAAGCAGCCCTGAGCACAGCAAATCAATCTCATCAATACGTGAGGAAGTAGTGCCTCTTTGTGTAGAAACTGAGGAGTGGGTCTGTAATTCTTTTTGCTCCGTCCATATTCCTGCTTGTCCGTCTCGCTGAGAGCACACAGGATCGAAGAGGAGGGCAGGATGGGAGCTGCATCCACACAAACACAAAACATTTGTTTTATAGTCTGAACATCAGTCACTTACTTTGTCTTTTATTTCTGTTAAAGGTAACATTTGTAAATGTGTGAAACCTTCTGTCTTGTAATACCACTGTGGACCACAGGAGGCGATAGTGAGTCAGCCACTGTATGGAGGAGCTAATTTTGGCTGCTTGCGTCTGATGTTGTTCTTTTAGCTACTACCCAATACTCATTACTGTAGGTGAGTGTTGCAACACGATGAACAATCTCCACCTGGACCAAGTTTAGCCTACATATGATTTAATTTCAATTTGAATTGAACCCTCTGTCATTAGACCCTCGATTTGAGTACGGAGAAAAAAAAACCTTTAACAGGTGGTAAAAAATTGAAAGAACCATTAGGAAGAACCACAGAGGGGGGACGGAGCAGCAATAGATGTTGCATATGCAGACCATCAAAAACACAGAAGATACTGAAGGACATTTTGATACATGTATTATCTAATATTGCCTGACACCATCTCAAATATGGCTCCATACGCTAGCGGGAAGCAGAATTACCTTATAATAGATATTCACAATGTTGTGTTTGTGAGGTAAAAACGTTTGCGGGAGCCATTTCTGATTCTGTTCATTCGTGCCAGTAATTGTTCCATCGCCCAGGCAGACTCCCGATAGAACCGGCAGTTCAGGTTGGATGTTAGAGGTGGTTGCTGGCCCACAGGCGCCGTACTGTACGTGACCTCCAACTCCGCATGGAATGAACCATTACTCACTTTCAGTGACGCGAGGTGTATGTGATATGTAAAGAGGGAGTGTCTGTCCTTTTGGTCCTTGATGGATGATGACGAGGAGGAGGTGAAGGTTTTGGAGAGAGGGGGATGGGGGACAGTAGTGAGAGCAGAAAAAGAGGGATGTTAGCAGAAGGGTGTGTTGGGATTTGTGGGGGTGGGTAGCGAGGGCCTACAGGGAGGAAAGTGGGGGATGGTGATTAACTGAGAGGGGGGGGGATAATAGCCCCTCCCCCCTTTCAGATATTATAATACCTCTGTACTGAGAGCTGGCATGTGGGCGAGTCCTGTGAGCTTCATTTTCTGCCCTCAGTACCAGACTATGAATGGGATGTTGCATGAGAGCTTTGTCTCCGCTCGGCGCTCTGTGCCATGGCCTGAAACAGGCCACTCCATTTATGCACCCTCTCCGATTGTATCTCATTAGTGTGGGCACCATGCGTGTTGAGCTGCCTTTGTGTGTTTGTATGTAAAGGCACTGTAGCTTTTCCATGTGTGAGAATTGATTGGCTTGCTTGCAAGGTTGTTTTTTTTTCCTCTGCAACATATGTGTCCATCAGGCAGGTCAGCATCTGGATCCCTTTTTTTTTTATCTCTCCATGTGGTGGATAGACAACAGGAAAAGGATAAGACCACAGATCAGGGAAGGAGGGAAGTGGGTGGAGCAGTCTCTCCAAATTCAGTGAAGATTCACTCTTTTCCTCCCTGAGGCCAGTTGTGAAATTGACGCCCTTGCGATCGCCACGTCCAAAAACATCTCCTAAATGGTACAACCCTCAGTGGCTGCTCGGAGTCCCAGAACCCGGAAGCAGCGCTTGTGTTTTCAATTCATACAATTGTTGAACTGCAGCACGCGGAGGGACGGAGAATGAAACACACCCTCAGCGATTTCCCTCTAAGTCATCTCTCATCACCACTTGGCTCTGTGGATCTATCAGCCATTCAGACAGCAGAATGGCCCCCACAGTGTAGACCGAGGCTGAAAGCTGCAGCTGCTGCGCACACCGAGCGGAGGAGGCAAGGGACAGCACTCCCCCTGCTCATCCACACACACACATACACACACACATACAGTGAGAGAGAGAGAGAGAGGAAACAGAGAGAGAGCTGCTCCTCCCTGTTTGTCTGATGTTTTGCTTTGCTTTAATAGCAAGACTGATGCCATTTAAATCTTTCGCTTCAATTCACTCAATGCAAATCCAGCTGCATAAGTGGGTTAGCAGTTAGCAGAGTCCTTCACCGAGACATCGGCGAGGACACTGAACGCAGCGCGCCTGTACAGCCTGCTCAATCTCATCTATCCTAATTTAGGATTTTCCAACTGATATATTAAATGCATGTAAAGGAGCTGACAGAGAAATGATTCAACTCAATGTCAGCGTTTCAAATTGCCTGCGCAGCCAACGTTAAGGATGTCAATTAACTAATTATTTTGAATATTTAATATCGCATGCAACCTTGATTAGATATGTTATAACTAAAAGAGCATGATAAATGTTATTATATTATAAGGATATTATTTCTTTGGGTGCAGTTCTGCAGAGGTGACTGCATGAAGTAGAACCGCATAGCAGAGTAAACAGTCACCTAATAATTATGGTGCACAATAGAAAGGCACAAACATGGGCACACACACACACACACACACACACACACACACA
>CAAKHC010003930.1:11605-39276 GCA_901007825.1 Macroramphosus scolopax | reverse complement strand
AGGCCGACCCTAAGAGGTACGGTGTGTGTGTGTGTGTGTGTGTGCACATGCAGAAGCCGTGCAAACACAAATCTGTAAGTCAATAAAACTCCTGCTGCGGTGGAGACAATGTGACAGTCACGCAATCACATGACTAAAGAAACACATAAGTCAGTAGATTCACTAGTGTGCAGCTCTGTTCTGCAGCATCAGCACCAGTATGATATATTAAAACCGCCCTTCAGGTTCCCAGGAGGAATCCACAAGCTGTCACGCTACATGCACGAGCGAGGTCTCAAGCTGGGCATCTACGGCGACATGGGCACCCACACCTGCGGAGGCTACCCTGGAACCCCGCTGGACAAGATCGAGACGGACGCTCAGACCTTCGCCGACTGGGAGGTGGATATGTTGAAATACGATGGCTGTTATTCTAACGCCACGGAGCAAGAGCAGGGTAAGGAGGGCACAGGGGAAGGAACGCTGGGGTGGTGGTCATGCTGCTGATCGTGTTGGTTCCTCTTTCACAGGTTACCCCAAAATGTCAAAGGCTTTAAATGCTACGGGCCGTGCCATCGGCTACTCCTGCAGCTGGCCTGCTTACCAGGGTGGGCTGCCACCGAAGGTATGAAGAAACTCCTGAAGCCCCGCCCCCTTGATGTAATACTGAACATGCACAGTTTATAATTCTACTTTACTTTCATGTACAACTGTTGTTTTCAGGTAAATTACACTCAGCTGGCGGCGATCTGCAACCTGTGGCGTAACTATGGCGACATCCAGGACTCCTGGGACAGCGTGCTGAACATCGTCGACTGGTTCTTTGAAAACCAGGACGTCCTGATTCCTGCAGCCGGACCCGGACGATGGAACGACCCTGACATGGTTTGTTTAACAGACTTCATACAGTCTGAAGGTGCAAGTTAACATCTATTCAAGGCTTATTTTGTGTTTTTGACCTACACAGCTGATTATTGGCGACTTCGGCCTCAGCATGGACCAGTCTCGTTCTCAGATGGCTCTCTGGGCGATCATGGCAGCTCCTCTCTTTATGTCCAACGACCTGCGCACCATCAGCAGTGGCGCTCGCGTCATCCTGCAGAACAAAATGGCCATTGGCATCAACCAGGACCCTCTGGGCATTCAGGGAAGACGCATCGTAAAGGTGAAACACCTCTTGGTTTATAGTCTGCTGACGTCTTCTCATGCTTAATATCTCTCATCCATTTCTTTCTCCCAGGAGAAGAGCGGCCTGGAGGTGTTCCAGCGCCCCTTGTCCAGCAATGCTAGTGCCTTGTTGTTCTTCAGTCGCCGCACTGACATGCCGTACCGCTACCAGACGTCCCTCAGCAAGCTGAACTACACGGCCGGCAGCTACAAGGTCTGTTAGCGCTTGTTGCAAATAAGCTACGTCAAGCTGCTGCATCACTCACTTCTTTCTCTTCTGCTCAGATCTATGACGTCTTCACCGATAAGTCCATGACGCTGAAAGACTCCACCAGCTTCGTGGTGTCGGTGAACCCGACCGGCGTGGTCATGTGGTACGTGTCCGCGCCAGCCAAGCGGAACATCCGCCAGTTCTACAGCGGCGGCCGACTCCGCGGACCCGAGGACCACGTCAACGGCATCCCTCCCGTCTTCCTCTGACAGCCTCACTGATCCAACCCTATCGTCCGACAATCACCATGTCTGTCGATGCAGTGAAGGAAGTGTTAGCTGATTTCAAAGGATTAGTTCCTTGTACATGATGAAGTGTGATCGGTGCCTCGGTAGTTTAGGGAATCTGAATGTACTCAGGGAAGGAACATGGCTGAGTTGGACATGCTCTCAAATTTTGCACACGCAGTATCAATGACGATGAATTGAAAGGGTCCAAAGAAACGAGCTGCTGACTGATTTTACAATCTGTTTTTAATTCTCATTGCTGCTCACAGGTTTACGAGCTGCCACCTTGTATTAACTGTTTTAAATTGACAAACCAAGCAAGAAATAAAGATGAAGTCCGTTTCTGACTGAATTAAATTATATCTATAGCTCCATTTTAAGGCTGATTCTTTTATTCTGTCGGGATCCAGATGTGATGTTGTTTCCACTTTTAAGACTAATTGTGAAGAATTATTTTTCTGATAAGAAATGATTTGCTTTGTTTTGTGTTACATTTGTTTTCCAATGAATAAAACATGTTTCACAGTCAAGAAATTGGAAGCGTTTATGTCACCAGCGTGTTTGAAATCCTCCTAATTTACAACCATTTGTCAGGCAGTGATAACATGATGCTATATAATAATTATATATTAAAGTCAAATAATGATATAAACATCAGTAAGACGAAGCTGGTTCACAGAGTAGTTTACATGCTAAAAATAAATATATTAACATTACCTAACTGAGCCAGCAGAGGTCAGCGTTGCTCTTCAGGCTGTGTGGACGTGACAACTCCGGCCCTTCAGTCAAATCTACTGCCAAGAAATGCACCTGCTGACTAGCACAAGGACAGTCAGTCCCATCGGCTCAGCCCTTTATCTCTTCGTTATCATTTACTGTCCTCTGATACACCCTAATTTTCACACTTGGACAACATTGTATAACCTTCTTCAACACTGCATTTGACTCCTTTTATCAAGAATTGCTCATTGTGTTAATTCTGCCTCTTCATCTGCGTTCATCCTCCTCCTCCTCTCCTTTTGTCTCATTGTGCTGTTTTTCCGAACGTCACCTCTGACCTTGGCTTTTTAAGTCGTTGTTTGCACATTCTCAAGATACTGTGGTGGTGCTGAGTGCGTACGTTGATCTTAAATGCGTATGTATGACACACACACGCACACGCACACGCACACGCACACGCACACGCACACGCACACGCACACGCACACGCACACAGACCGGGTCATTTTAGGCCAGATCCGTTGTGTGTTTGTCTGTGTGGGAAAGAGGATCTTTGTCTTCCTTCTTCCCCTTTCAGTCGTCTCAGATATCCACTGGCTGGCCGACACATGTCTCACTGTCAAGGTCCCAAGATGTTGGGAACATGACGTGGGAAAGAAGTGAGGGAGTTATGATAGAGAGAGAAAAGAGAACAGGAGAAGGATTTGAGCTGAAGAGAAAAGGGGGGTGGGGGGGGGGCTGTCAAGAGTCTATTAGATGGTACAAATGGGGGAGGGAGAGATGAGAGAGAGCAAAGAAACGGGTAAGGGAGGGAGGCGAGGGAAGGAGCCAGAGCGTTCCTGACGATGCTCACGTAGGCTCACAGCTGCAGAGGAGCACAGATGCCAATCCCATCTTTGTGGGCGCCCCCCCCCCCTCCGGACCGAACTCTGTGAATCCCCCTCCATTAGCCACCACACACGTTGTTGTCACACTCTCTGCCATCGCACCTCTCAAATCCAGCTCCGATGAAAGAGCGCTTGGCCTCGGGGGGGCTGGTAGGATGCAGAGGGAAGTTTGCATGTAGGTCAGAATGTATGCAAAGTCTGAAAGGAGGGCGAAGAAACTGAATAAAAAAAAGATTGGTAGCCTGAGTAAGCTGCGCCTGTGTTGACCTGGTGGTCCAACTCTTGCGTACTGCTCAAGTACTTCACAATAAAAAGATGAATTCACGTCTTACATGGAGAAACATTCATTCATTGTAAATGTGTGGGATCACTTTGCATTCAGAGGCTCACACTCGCTGGCACAGTGCTTCATCCCGGTGACGTCATCCCTCTGCTGCCTGTCTGCATTGCCGGGCTGCTGACTCAAGACCGTCGCTGTCCCCGAGGTCTGATCCACTGCAGACAAGGTGTTCTGTCCTCACCCGTCCGCCTGATCCACCGCTCCTAACAGCTTCGAGCGGATATCATCAGATCCCCTCACATGATTCAGCTTTGGCACCCAACATATTATCGGGGCGTCATCATTTCTAAATGGCAGACGGATCCAATATGTGGATGCTTCAAAGGAGGAGGACTAACACGACCTGACCAGCTGCAAATTAGGGGACTTGCTTGACTGACATTAATAAACAACTCAGCTTGACTTTGACTTTGTATTTACGAATTGAGGCAGATGACTCAAACAGATGTGGAGAAGTTGCGTTTTTTTGAATCATCCTTTAGCGGGACGAGATGCCAGATGCCAACGCATGAGGCAGCAATCACGGACGGGCAAGTCCAAGGATTCAGAATGAATCTGGAGTGAAGGATCGTGTTGCTGATTGATGACAGTGGTGAGAAGAAAGCAGCCTCGCGAGGTCTGCAGCTCAACAATCAGCGACATGACCAGGGTGGAAGGATTACTCCAGAGCCCCACTCCATTCTTTATTTCTTATTCATCGTCTCTTTCTCGTTTTATTGCATTGGCCGGCAAAAGGCGTCGAAAATAAAACTCAGCTGTTCCTGAAACTCTGGTAATTTCTACAGAATTTCGTGTGACGTGGCTCGCTGAGCGACGACTCGGCCTGTTTGATCCCCACCACAGCGTCTTGCTTAACACTCGACGGTCGACGTTCGAGACGTGCTTGTGACTCGCACTTGTGACTTCCTCCCGCCTCCGTGGTTACTGGCTTTGTAAGGTAGAACTGATAAGTCCACCACTCCTACGCCACGCTTTTATTACTTTATTTGCACATTTGTGGTCGGTCGTAACGTCCAGTCAGTGGTGATTTCCCCCGATTGGCCCACACAGGACACCCAGGTCTGTTAAGCAAACACGGGAAGTCTGCGAGGTTATTACTTAACATGGACTTCTCCTTTTGTGTTCGACTCTTACACACTCGTGCATTAGGCCCTTGATGCCACGGCTTACGTTACACACTCCTCTCCTCTGCCGGGTTGTGAAACCCAAGAGGCCGGCGACTGAAGGACACCGTGCTGCTACACACTTAATCCAAAAGTACTGGGGCATTAAATTGATTTGGGTTTGGACTCCGGGTGCCTGGTGGAGGTTGTTCGGTTCCCTTCTGTCCTGCAGGTCCTTGCAGCAGAGGATGCCAGCCAGATACGTGCAACAGCAACGTGTCTCCGCCGTTGTGTTTATTTTTTATTAATGCGTGATTCAGGTTTCTGGTAAACGTGGGTGAGTCACCCCCAGAAACAAACCAAAACATTTTACGTGGAACTTACAGTATCTCAGCTCAGATTACCAGCTTATCTGTCTCTCGGGAAATGATGCTGGCAGTAAAGTTAGAGTAAACAGTTACGCTAAGTCGGAATCGTATCACCGATTCTGTCGAATAAATCATCAATGTGCATCAGTTTGTGCTTTAAAGCAGAAGATGCACGAGTGCTCGGAAACACAGCTTGACTCAATTTCCAACTGTTTATGAATGAAGATTTTAGATTCCGGCATATAAACATTTACACAATGTGTAACAAACAAATAAATGATTTTGCATATGTGCAATTACTCGGGATAAATAAAGTATAAATGAAGTACAGGACTTGTCAAATAATGGAATCAGTGTTTAAGGATTCAGATCTTCTAAGTCTCATCAGTGTTTGAATCTACATTTCCATGGTTTAGCAGTTAAAACCTGCATGTGTGCACGTCTGTGCTCATTCATGTGAAATCCCCTCGTTAAACTCTGCTGCTGGGATTTTTTTTATGAATGAATGAATGTTTGGATGTGACCACCAATGGCTGCTCAGCGAACCAGATGCGCCCGGTGACTGTTTCCCTGACGCCGCTGTGTACGAGGCGAGCTGCACGTTGCCGAGGCGCCGGGTTTGCATGGCAACCGGCCAGGATATCAGCTGCCAACTGGCAGCCATTGTGGGTCAAAGTCAGAGACTGCAGCCCTTCTCTCTCCTTCTCTTACACTCAGACGGCCACACGGACAATGTGACCGAGCGCACGCACACACGGGCATGTTCGCACTGTTTTTTTTTTTCCCCCCTTCGACTGTATATTTCACCTTCTTGACGTGGCACACACACACACACACACACACTGAACCTGGTCTCAGTTTCTCTCTCCTGTACAGTACAGACAACTCCTTTATATCCAGGATCCCACATCACCTCCCTGCAGACACACTGAACATTTGTGTTTGTGGTAATTCCCTCACTTTTCACTCTCTTTCACCTTTTTCTGGGGTTTCCGTGTCAGATCTCGAAGCCTTTTTTTTTTTTTGGGTAACAGACAAAAACCCCATCTTCCCTTTCAGCGTCTGGAGCCGAGCGCGGCCAACACAGCGGCAGGACTTGGCCAGAAGCAGCTTGAAGGAGAATGGTTGGAAAGGATTGGTAAGAGCAGGTGGAGCATGGCAAGAGCGTCTGTGTGTGTGTGTGTGTTTGTGTGTGTGTGTGGCCTCATACACACAAACCGGGAGCCCACTGTACTTGTGGGGTCCGAGGGGCTTTGTGGTGTCGAAATGCTGGACTGAGAATTTAAATGGCTGCTTGGTACTTGGTTATAAGGTCGGGGTTACAATAGGTTAAGGTTAGGTAATGTATTGTTGATGATCGGGCTGCACGAAGATCATGATACAGTTAGCATGTGTGTGTGTGTGTGTGTAGCAAAGGTCACACCAACAGAGGCTTGTCTCTCCGATATGTGATATGCATTCACACAAGCAGTTTGTCTGAGCTGCTGCTGATTGTGCATCTATTTCGGGGGTTAAAGCCCCGTAATGAAAAGCAGCAATGATGCCGTAGAAATTTGTCGTCGAAGATTAGTTTTCAAAAATGGCGTCATGTGAGCGGCCGCGGGCAGTAAAAATAGAGACATGATCGGTCAACAATGTTTCTCCTAAACTTTTGTGCGCTATTTCTGTCCTATCAGCATTTTGACTTTCTCTTCTCTTAATACCTCTTCCGCTCGGCCGCCCTCATGATCGTCGTCTCTTTGATCCCCGGGGCCTCTCTGTCTCGGTTACCGAGACCAGTCCCGCCCGCCCGTGTGTCAATCTGCCACATGTAGAGGTCACGGCGTGCTAAATGATCCTCTCATATACACAAATTAAATCACCCACAACTTCAAGCACTGCTCCTTTTACTGGTGCAGAAAGAACCGAAGTCCTGGCACACCACAGTGGCTGTTTCGCTAACCTATTAGCCACATTAGCAGCATGGCTCTCGGATTTACAGTGAACACAGACGGATATTCAACGTCCCTTAAAACATGAATTCTAATGTTTTTCTTGACTTTTTTCTTTCCTACGTGCCAGAATCAGGTTGTTTTATCACCATCCCTGGAGACCTTGCACCAGTCTGTGTTCACCCACTATAGCATGGCAGAAAAGGCCTGGAGGAGCATGCACTCGCTGCAGCACATACACCTGGTGCCACAACAATCACGGAGAGATGCTGCATCTGCGCACTATGAAACAGCTGCTTCATCACCGTCAGGGGCTCGAACACATACTGGAGAGCGACAGTGTGTACAACCCCCCTCCAGGGCGCCCTCGGAGTGAACCACAGTGGACACCTGGCAGTCCCCTCGCTCGTCTGTCACAGCTCGAGTAGTGTGAAAGCTGTGCGAAACGTCATACGCAGCAACCCCGAGCTAACCCCTGCAGATGAGTTGATGGCAGCATTCCAAGGAGTGACATGAGGCTGTTCGCTGGCTGCAGTGACTCACACACATGTTGAGTCATCCGGGACAGCACTTCTTCAGCAGCCACTCAGTCAGAGGGAGTCAAAGGTGGAGCATCAGTCGGCTCGGCTGCAGGGCGATCGTGATGGAGATGGGAGAGACATGCAGGACCGCCGAGGCTGTGTGAGCAGCAAGCAGTCGATGTACATAAGAGTTCATTATACCTGATAAACAGCGGAATATTCATCGCAAGGCTGCTGATTTGTCTTCGCTCATACAGTCGTCCCACAACAAAATCCATCGCGCGATTAGATTGTCGCTGGAAACAAGAAAAGTTAATGTTTTATAGTTGCTGACTGTCACCGCAGCTTTTAACGGAGACAATGTTTTCTTAAAGCTGGAACACCATGATTCGGATTAGAAACAAAGGAGTGTTATTGTCTACTTGATACCTTGTCCTGCATAATGATGTCTCTATTACTTCGCCTGGCAACAGCTCCGACACACAAAACACACAAATGTGTCTCCATCACTCGAGAGGACAGAGTGACCTTAATTTCCTGGAGACTTGCTCGGTGCTAACCTCAACCGTACCTAAATCTTAAACCCAATCTCTTAATGATTAATGCTTTCATGCGATTGTGCACGAACACACACACGAACACACACACACACACACGGTCCAAGTCCCTATCTCTCATTGCAAATCTCTCTCTCTCTCTCACATCGACCTACTTCTGTTGAAGGCAATTGTGTCTCTTTATGTAAGAAACCCGGACCTCATGTCAGGCCGGCCGTAGCTCGTGAAGACTGCGCCTCCACCCTCACATTACCCCCCCCATCTTTAAAAATCCATATCGTCTGGCTCACTGTAGGCTGCAAAAGATCAAACGGCGAATGTGGCCTGACCTTCAGCCCAGCGCCTCCAACCGCTCGCCGCTTATATCTCGGCGTGCCTAGCGCGTCTAAACATTAACTCTCGGGACCGGGCACAGTTTAGTCTAACGTGGTTTGTCTCAGTGTGTGTGTGTGCACATGATATGTTGGTCTATATGATATAATCGGAGGGGTTAATAAGAAGGACGTGTTTGGATCATCCGAGCAGAGGCACAAGCAGAAAGAAGAAGATGTTACTGTCCGAAAGTACTTAATCTCCGTCACAATCACTTACTTGAGAAAGTTCAAGGGTGCAAAGCACCTGCTGTACTGGCACAGCCTGACCAGAGTTCTTCTTGCACTACTGGCTGTCATGCAGACATGCACCTGCTCCACCTGCGCCTGCTGAGGCCACATCCACCCTCGGCTTTGCCACCTGCTGCACGCGCCTTTTCTCCAGCCAGCAGCGTGCTTCGCGGTCTCCGAGCGGACATGTGAGCAGCTGTTTCCTCGGCCCAGCGCGAGCACAGTCGACGCTTTGTGTGCGGCGAAGAAAAGAGCTGACATAAAAAAACAGTGTGTGTGTGTGTGTGTGTTTGTCGGGGAGAGATTTTGGGTCGAGTCATAGCCGTGTGTGAATGGACAGGTACATGATCGACCTGGCTTTATCTCGCCGCCTCACATTCTCCGGTTTCTGCTGGCCTAAAGAAGTCGAAGCACCCTCTGCAAGAATGTAACACGTTATCAAGGTAGTTGCACCCTGGTACACGGTTCAATTACACCCCTGCACAGCGAGAACAGGCTATATAAGGAACACATGAAGTGCAATGAAGGTGCATCGAGAGGATTCACTGTTTTTGTATATATCTGATATATCCAAGACGTACATACAGAACACATGACTTCCAAGGTCATTTTAATTTACTGTGTGACCACTGGGGGGCGATAAGGTATTATCTGACCCACAGTGGGGTCCCTAATTCCAAATAACTCAGACGCCCCCCCCCCCCACACACACACACGCTCGAAGGCATGAAGCTAAAGTTCCACTTACATCATGAATGACTTGCATTTGTAAAAATAGTAGTTTTAGCCGACCTTCCCTCCAGTGTCCTGTGCAACACTCTGATCCCCTCAAGTTGACAGTAATGACTCAGCTTGGAAATCATCTGCCCTCTGCCACACTGCTGCAATAGCTGCGGTGATCAAAAAACGGTATAGTGGTGTGTGAAATGACAGATTCCTGGAAAGCCGCTGCTCCTCTGTCATTTGGCATCGCCGGTCAGAGGGTATGTTAGGTTAAACGCACTTGGGGAAAGAGAGCCAGAGGACATGAATGAGCAGCGGAGTCTCAGAGAACAAGTGGACAACATGTGCCGAACATAGTCTTCATCCGAGGAGTCCATAAATCACCTGTGGTTGACCGGCTGACCTTGCTGCAGTACACGGATAAACCTGTTCCGCTCCCACTGGTTGCTGCTCAGACCAGCAGTAGCTGTGGGGGATATTTCTCCTAGGAAATATCTGATAAACCCTAATCTCTCACCTTGATATTTTATGCCACCCCACAGCCCCTCGAGCACTTTGAAGTCATGAAAAGCAGCTATTGTTTATTACAGAGCAGGGAGAGAGAAAAAAAAACCCTGCTGATCTGCTGCTTGTGTGAATGATATGGAAATACCAGACGTGGGAATTTGAGGTGGAGAATGCAGGAAAAAGGAGTAATAGCTCGGAAATGTGTGTCTTTGATGAATGTGATTTGCGGCGGCATGAATAGAAATATTGTTGTGGGAGGATTTATTGAGTTTTAGGTATGGGAATTACAAAATCGAGGGCAGAGAGAGAGAGAGAGAGAGAGAGAGAGAGAGAGAGAGAGAGAGAGAGAGAGAGAGAAAATATGACAAATTTCACTTTTATCTGATTCTGGATTTCCTGCTGCTTGCTGTGCTTGCACGCACGCACGCACGCACGCACGCACGCACGCACGCACGCACGCACGCACGCACGCACGCACGCACGCACGCACGCACGCACAGATTAACACCATGAAGCTGGATGGAGGAAAATATTTGTTTTCAACAGCAATGGAAAACTTGACAGGGTAAAGTCACAAGAGTACCTTTGCAATTAGCCAGTGTCAAATATTTGACTGCGTCATTAGACCCACCTGCCTGTCACAACCCCTTGTGCACACACTCACAGATACACAAACTTGTCTTTGTGCCTTTGGAGAACACTGCATTGAGTTACATTCATTCCCTGGAGACCTAAACTCCACCATGAGCGCTGCATGCCTGACGTCAAACGGTCCTCTGAATTACATCCAATTCCAAGTCTTAAAAGCGGACTTTTGATGGGCCAAACTTACGTCCATTTCACTTTTCAGGAAAACTAGGAAAATGTGAACATAGATTCAAACCCTGACGAACAAAAGGAAACACTTTCAGTATTATAAGGTTAATCTAATTTTGGGTCAAAACCAGCAGTTGATTCAATTCAATCTACACTTGTTGGAGGAGTGCAGCAGGGGCCAAACATTGGATTCTGTGGAGTTCGCATGTCTGATTTCCAGCTCTGCCGTCAGCCCATTGAACCCATTAAAGCTCCCTCTGCTCCGTTGCTGTCCTACAGAAAAATGATGGTTCTCCCAACGTGACTGTGAGCAGACGAACGGCTCCTGCAAAGCACATTCTGTCACGTCTCCTCATCCGTGACTTAAATCAAATTCTGCTCTCACGGCGTCGAACGCGACAGTGGTTGATGGAGGACGGATAAAACACACAACATTACACAATCAAAAGCATGTTGCGTGCATGACATCATTTTAACGTCCAACATCATCCCGCTGAGGCAGCAATACATCAGTTCCAGCCGGTTCTGAGGATGATGAGGATGATGATGATGATGATGGCCACTGAACTTTACAACCTGAGCCAACTGGTGGATATTTTAGAAGGCAGCTCTCACCACTGCAGAATGTAGATAAACACATACCATTTAAATTCCCTGTCATAATCTTTCGGTCAACAAACCTTCCCTGGCAACACAAATCCGCCAGTTTATAAGGCTAAGTCACAATTACAGTTCCCCTAATTACTGGGTTACCTATCTGCGTGTCCGTGTCTGCGTGTGAGTGCGCATTTCTGCGTTTCTGTACCAACCGGCCGGCGTCTGCGGGAGAAAGTGGATTTTAGGACGCGTGTCGGTTGATGGGTAGAATCCCTCAGATGTCTTAAATGTGTTTAAGACAGAATATATGAAAATGTGTTTATGTAAATACACTGAGAAAGGATGCTGATGGAGGATCTGATTCATTTCACATTACCCACTCCAAACCAATAGGGGGCAGTACAAGTCGGAGTGTCCACCATCATTGGAAGCGAAAGGACTCCCGAAGCTTGAGACTTTGGTCATCAGCTTTGGGAAGTGACAGAAATGCTGAGATCGCAGTGACATCATGGAATGCGACGGGGCTCTGGAAAGAGGGAGAGAGATAGTTAACTCCGTGAGTAACGTTGCAGACCTTTGGTACAGCTGCAGCTCCTTTCTGCTGCAATGACTCATCACTGATGGATGAAGAGCTCCAAGGGGAGATGGAAGTGAAGCCAAAGGTCCTTTGCGCTCTAGTGACACTCATTAAATGACCATTAAATGGTTTGGAGACATGGAATCATTTATATGTTTGATTTAATAACCAATAAAGAACAAAACAAAAGAGAACCCGAGCAGCTATGATATAAACATTTTCAATATTGCTCCAGTCTCCATGTTGACCTTGACCTTTCCCGGAGTATTCCTTCGTAATGTTGGCACCGGCAGTGACATACTGTTGCCCACACTCCGGAGTCAAAGCTATAAATTGTGTATGTTTCTTTTTTTAAATCTTGCTGCAAGTGCCAAGAAAAAAAAAAAGAAAAAGTTGTTGTGCACCTGCAAGTCTGGTCATCGCACAGCAAACTGTTCCCACACAAACGAGAAAGCGTGCACGTTTTACACAATACATAATCATTATAGTCCACAAATATCATCAGTTTGCACACGATCACACTCACTAACTTGCTTGGCAGGCGTTGCATGCTCCAGACACCGCGGCCGTTAATGGCTGGTCCATCGTCACCACCGAGGATCTTCTGGCTCGCGCTGTGCCGCTTTCTTCTGAAACCTGAGAAGCAGAATTGATATCATTTATGTGTGGAAGTGGTTGCGAGACGCTCGGGGTTGCCGAAGAAGTCTTCACACCTGCCCTGTGAAGTCTGGTTGATCGGAACTCGGGTACGTTTTTCAGCCTTGGTGCAGTACGTTCGGGCGAAGTGTGAAACGAGCAGTCGGATGCGAAACCAAAACAAGCTGGTCTCGGCCCCGAGGTTACAAACCAAGATGGTAGAGTTTGTTTGAGGTTTGAACTTCATCTGAACTCAGTCCCACCCAACCGAGGTGTAGTAGCAGATGATTCAACAGAATCATAGGTGAGAAAATGTTTGGACGCTGCCACTTTCTTGCCTTAAATGTTACCTCACGGTGTTAGTGACAACATGCGAACCGCTGACCTGCGGCCGGCCCACCTTGGCCTCCAGAGCGCCGGTGGTGTGGAGATGTGTGGTCAGCATCTGTTAAGGTGCCAATCGGGAACACATGCCATTCCCGAGAACGTTGCGGGACTAGGGGATCTGGTGTCAGCACCTCTTGGCTTACAGATAGTCGATGCTAAAAGGAGATACACTCGGGGCAGACAAGTGGAGGAGGGGGAGTGAAGCAGGACAGTGTGGGAGGTATGACAGGGGAAAGGAAAGATAGCTGACACGGGAAAGATCACGTGTCAAAGCTCGAGCTTTCGTCACACCAGCAGAGGGATCCTGCATTATTACCTCGCATCTCCTGGTGTATAAAGAGTTAAGTAAATCTACCGACTTTCATCTCCACTCGATTCAACATTGTTTATACGGTCTGTGTACACACACCAGGGAAGCGACATCCCATTAGAGTTCGCCTGATTGGTGGTCGGT
Organism: Macroramphosus scolopax; assembly: GCA_901007825.1. Classification (NCBI taxonomy): domain Eukaryota; kingdom Metazoa; phylum Chordata; class Actinopteri; order Syngnathiformes; family Centriscidae; genus Macroramphosus; species Macroramphosus scolopax. The sequence goes on along the minus strand of CAAKHC010003930.1, from coordinate 25,906 downwards.
GGTCACACTCACCGTACTTGAAAAGAAATTTCAACGTAAGCTTGTTATCGTTGAAATCACTCACGTAGGTTCATCTCAGTGTTTCCTGTATAAGTTTGAGGTTTACTGTGTTATCGCTTCGGCTGAGGGGGTCCAACACTCCGGACTGGAGAACATCCCCTTTGATGAGCGCCGCGTGGATTACTCACACCGGTTCACATGTCACCATGTTGTAGGAAATGTTTCATTCCTTCCGAACTTTTTTTTTTTTTTTCCCTGAATTTGATAAATGTTTGATTTAGTCTCGGGAGTGTGTGTGTGCTTAAGCGAATGTGTGTGAATGTACGCTCAGTGAGTGCGCGCCCTCTTATCTGTCCGTCCTTGAGCTTGAGCCTGTCAGACAAACCTGCAAACAGCAGTCGTGCTTTTCTAAATAGAAAATGTCCGAGCACATCCTTGATACGTCTCTCACATGCAGGTTAACATCCACTGCTTGACGAGTGTTTCAATGCTGAATGAGGAAGCCGAAGCTACTGAGGCTTTGTGGAGCTGTTATGGAGACATAGTTGCTTGTTTGTGTTTTGCACAGAGATAAGAAAGGAGATAAGGAAACGTAATAAACTGAACAAAAACAAACACAACAGGTACTTTTGCAGCCAATTTAAATTAGTTTAGATTTGCTCTGTGTGCTTAAATATTCCTTTCAAGTTGAACCAACAAGTTGTTTGCATCACAGTTAGTGTGCATGTCTTCTTCCACATCATCGATCTCTTGCACAGGTGTTGAATATCAAGATGCAGATTAAAGGTAATTATCACGTCACAGGTGTTCCTTATGATGGGGTCAATTAAAGGTCACCACATCATCTGATTGTCTCACATCTTTTAGGGACGTGTTGCATGCTGGCATGTCATCACTGCAACCAGCTGTACAGTTTCTCAACCATAAATCACCTAAGAAGTTTCCAGCAGTTTGACATCAAAGCCTCCCGACGCCGTGCCCACAGAGGAGTGTCACAACACCGGTTCAGGATCGGAGCATTCGTCGGCTTCATCTGTGTGACCGCTGAAGAGCAGCTACACGTACAGCGGAGGTAATGACCGGTTTGAACCTCCGAGGAGTCGCTGCACAGACAGTTAACAACCACCTGCGAGGAGCTGGCTTAAAGGCCTGTCGTCCCCGCAGAGGTCCTGACCTGACTGCTGTCGGCAGCGGGAACATGTGACGGACTCACATGTCTGCAGAGCGGCCCGTGCTGCTGGTGGAGTTGTGGTCAAGGGAACGTGAATGAAGTTCGATACCGGGATGAGGTTCTGCATCACATTGTTGTACTCTTTGTCGACATAATGTCACTTTTAAGCATCACAATGCTCCGCTTTATGTCGCTGGGTCGTGCACACAGTTTCTGGAAGCTGAAAACACCCCTCTCCTCTCCAGCGGCCTCCCGAATCACCAGACATGTCGTTTATTGAGCATCTGTGGAACGTTCTGGATCATCACGTCCCTCTGCTGGGAATATTTTTATGAAATCCGCACAGCTCTTGTGGAGGAATGGGACAAAATCCCACGACAAGCCTCAATCAATAATTTCACTGATTGTATCTAAAGGAGATGCACTGCAGTACGAAATGCAAATGTGACCATGAACTCCAAGGTCAACCCCCCCACCCCCCCACCCCCCCGTGATTCACATACCTGCATTATCTAAGTACATAAAATTCTTATGAATCTAAGATAAGATAAGATATGATAAGATAAGATAAATTTTTATTCATCCCACGATGGGGAAATTTACAGCGTTACATAAGCAAAGTGGACGGTGAACAAAATAAAGAGCATTTATAAAAAAAAATAAGAACAAATGAACAAGTGTACACTAGTCCAACAATATAATAAATAAGCTACATAGAAGCTACAGTATTGCAGTTGAGGTAAGAGCAGTGATATTACATGTAATGGATACGTTAGCCTTGCATGGAGAGGTATTGCACCCACCCCGGATATGAAGTGTTGGGTTTATAGATTGGTTGTGTGTACGAGCAGATAAAACATAAACTAAATGAAACGCTGCTCCGGAGCTTCTGCTGCCTGTTAACTGTCATCTGTGGAACAGACTTAACCTTTTTTTAAAATCAGTGCACGCTGTGATGCAACAGTACACTTCATGATGTAACAGCTATGTCGATGTTGCAACAGTTTTCTCCCCCTGCAGGCAGCGCAGCAGCTCGTCCTGTGATGAAGCCGTTTCTCAGTGTGTAATCTGCTTCCTCCGCGGTTTTCGGGCGAAGCGGCACTTCGTGTCCCGATGCGGCAGAGGGCCGTCACCGCTTTGATTGACAAGGTGCGAGATTTCCTCAACGGATTTGGCAGCAGCTATCAATCCATGTATGTGAAAATCCTTAAATATGGCACAGTAAGAAGATTATACCTAATCCACTTAGGGTTTTAGATTATTATCCTAATGTATAGGCAATATGCTGTATGATCACAACATGAGACATAATGCGTCAAGGTCGCACATTACGTGAGTCGGAACAACAAACAAGAACATGCACTTTTAAAAACATTGATACATGCTTCCTGCAATAAAATCTGACACTCACACAAGCAGGCGTCAGGTGACCGACCAATGGGTTCGCGCTAAAAATAGTCCCGGACCAGATCGTACGATTGAACATTAACAATCGGTGTAATCACCTCTAGGGGACCACATTAACTCACCACTCCTCATCCCTTCATTTGATAGACTCAGGCTCAGTGAAGCAAAAGTAATCACATGTAAATGATTTAAGTGGTCAGAAATAGGCCGATTTGGCAGAGAACATGCGGGGAATGTCCTAATCTCACATTTTAGTGGCCCCTCAAACTGCTAATCTCTCGGAAATATCTGCTGCTCCTGGACATGGTGTCTCTCCCTGCGACACGTTAGCAAACCAAACACGACTAATTAATGGCCGCCTGCACGACCGCGCGGCCGGGCAGAGTTTGCACGGCTGGTACTTGCTCTACAAGTTTCACAATATTAATAGCAGACATTAATCATAGATAACTGGTGTGGCTGCGGATCGCTTGTCTGAAGCTGCAACTGACTTTTATTGCTTAGATCATGTTGCAAACGCCTGTACACAGACGTGCATATGACACAGAGGTTAGCTTCTAAATTAATTTATAATAATGAATCAATAAAGCTTCTCTCACAATCAGTTAGAGGACAATGAATAATACTTTTTCCTAAAGTGATAAATATATAAATTGCACTTGTTAATTTTATTGTCTTGCCCGACTGTTGTCCATCACCAACAAATGACATGAGTGTTTATTTCCAGCGGGTTTTTAAAGTGGATGCTCTTTAACACTATTGTATATTTTGTTATATTAGTATGATATATTTTCATGCTATTGATCGACTTTTATTTGCACGTTGCTGCTAGCGGTTAGCTCTGTTGCCTGACAGCGACAAGATCCTGGGTGTCAATCTGCCGGTTTGTTTGTTCTCCTTGTGCCTGCGTTGGTTTCCTCCGGGTACTCCGGTTTCCTCCGGGTACTCCGGTTTCCTCCCACACACCGAAAACAGGCAGTTCAGATGATGGAGAATCTCAATTGTCTACATCTGTACATGTGAATGGTTGTGTGTCTCCATGTGTCAGCCCTGTGGTGGAAAGAAGACCAGTCCAGGGTGTCCCCACCCTCTTGTCACCTGGGTTCGGCTCCAGCTCCACCACTACCCTTCAACAGGATGAGCGGCGTTTCCAATGGGTGGATGATCATTTGTGCATTTGTGTTAGTTAACTGATAAAAGTGGACATTTTAACCATTTTAAAATTCAATTTGGTTCGATATGATACAAGCGTTGCCGTGGTTACCTGTAGGTTATCACATTTGGTTGTTCTTATTTACTCTGAGCTACTTCCCACGAACTGTCGGTGAGATCTTGGTCAGAACATGCGGGTGGGACAGGAGTTCGGTTCATTATGGGAAAAGTCAATGAGACACTGCACAGCATGTTTATTGTGTTGAGCGGATGATGCCAGTGAAATGTTCTGGGCAAAGTTTGTTGTGGTCATTCAAGAAAAAAAAAAAAGGGAAATTGTCCCTTTGTCCGCCTCTCGGGAGTGAGATCAGAGAACTGAGTCATAGAGGAGCGAGAGGAAGAGTGAAACGAGAAAAATATACAAAGGAGGGAGAAGTTGACTGAGAGAGCGACGGAGAGGCATCAACTTTAACCGAATAAGTGCGGCTGCTCTGACGTGGCAGCATCACAATCTGGTTTCACAACACTGTCAAACTAAACCTAAAAAAAAACAAAACAGCTTTAAATATACATGTCAGAGTCGGGAGAATGTTATCTGAAGGGAAGATAAGGCACGAATCGCATCATTCATCACTTCTGTGTTCCTATAAAGCACCTTGTGAAGTGGTCGTCACGAGGGTCAAATGTTACGCGGGGCACAAATGTGAGATTTATAGCGTACGTGGGAGAAAGAGCAGAATGTTTACACTGTGGAGGAGCCTGTGGTATAGCTGTGGGTGTATTTACTGAACGCTGTTATGTACATTTTCTTATTTAAAGCAGAGTCAAACAAACTGTTATTTATACTGACATTATCTTCATTTGCACTGGAAACACTGTTACATAAATGAATACATGCTGCTTAGATATAAACTGAATGATGAGCTGGATCAGAGGATGTTTCTTCTTATTTTATGTGGCACAAACAATCCGGTTATTTAACAATTGTGGTTCTGGATTGGTTTGGCAACAGTTTAACACTCGGATGTTAGATAAGAAGTCAAACAATAACTCGTATGCACGGAGTCGCAGTCAAAGCTCCATGTTGGACTTTGGGTTACAGGAGTCGAGTTTCACTATTACACCGGCAGAAAAATACACATTTTCCTGCGTCTCTGACACTTTATTCGCAGTTTTCCCTTTGAAGAGTTAATCAGTGTCGTAGTTTATCTCGATCACAGAGACTTTGACGCTCTTCCTCGGCTTCCTCACTTGTTTCATGGGTGATTTGTGGTCGATCAGCAGCTGGTCGGTCCGAGCAGATATTTTTGGGGACGTTTTTATTTGAGAAGCGACAGAAAAACGTGGGAAAAAGGGAGTTGGGGAATGACGTCCAGTAAACCGGCTGGCCGGGAGTCAAACCAGTGACTCGCAATTGCACCCATGTGGTACGAATCCCAACCGCTGAGCTGTTGGCCTAAACTACAATAAACACGCTGAAAAGCATTTTTGGGTCGAACTACAGCTGGAAGACGGAGCCGACCGGCTCTGAAATATGTGATAATAGCACAACTGTTGGAGTCTGTTCTGTGTTCCAAACTTTTACAGCAATACTTTGACATCTTGTGAACTATGCTTGCTTGGTTTCTTGCCGAGAGTTACATAAGAAGATTGATACCCTTCTGCTACTCTGTTAAATATTGCCGGTTGTCTGGCAACCTCGACAACAAGGCTCCAGAATTGAGGTCACGGCTCCTGACCAAGAAACAAATTTTGTAAAGATTTTAAAAAGCTATAGCTTGTTAGTCGGGGATTTGTAGCTGCCAGAGTTCTTTAGCCTCCGGACTGCCAGATTTCTGTCTCCCCTTGTCATTTTTTTCAAGCTTTTTTTTACTGAAATAACCTCAAATTTAACGATGAAATATAAAAAAAAATGTATTAACAATAATATTAACCCCCAATAAATCAAGTAAATCCTTCAAAATTCAACTTCAGCACTGAGTTCTTGAAAGTTACGGACAGACCTTTAATATATGACACAGAAATACAGACAGTGGTGTATTAAATTGGTGTATTTACGTGCAGGTAAGCACCTGCTCCTCTCCTACTTCCTCTTTCCTAACTGTGTTTTGTACTTTCCCTGCAGGAACCATAAAGTTTTTCTGACACTGTGTTTTCTGCTGCTGGCAAACAATTGCGTGTTGTGAGAGTAGAAATTAATACAGATGAAGGATCATACGCAACTTCACCACTAATCACAAAATCTTACACACTGCGCCTTTAAAGCCGGAGCAGCTTTCATTTTGAAATGTTTACAAAGTAATTAAAATATAAATCAACCACAAAATCAGGCTTTTATTTTGTAGTCCTTTGTGTACGTGCTTCCTGACAGTGGAGCTGCCCTGGGAATAGAGACCTGAAGACAACTTCTCGGTCGGGCTGCAACCTTTGTCAGAACATACGGAGCAAGAGGGAGTTTCATAATCATAACATGAAGCTCAGAGTCTAAATAGTCTTTGTGACTTTGAGTGTCAGGCAGCTTCATTGGTGGGACGCCGACGTTGAAAGAGAAACACAACGAGACATAAAACAATATTGTAACTGCAGCACGTTTGTCCAAAGGAACCGACCTCAACCAGAACTATGATGGTCAGTCAATTATCTCTGCTTGCGAAATGAAGCATTATATTAAGACAAATTGGAGTTCATCTTTCACTGCACGTCCCGAATATTGTTCTTGGTGTGTAACGACTGGAAAATTAAAAATGTAAGTGTTGAATAACCCGCATGATCTCATGCATGTGTAATGAGAACAAGAAAGTGTGAATGGAGGAAATTAAGGCCAAAAAAAACCTCACATAAAATCCCACACACACACACACACACACACACACGCCTTGTGAATGGTAATGCTTTGATAATGAGTGTAAGCTGGAGAGTTCCCATGTGAGGGGTGAGTGGGTGCAGCCCGGCCTCTACAATCACCAGCCTGACCAGTGTGTGTGTGTGTGTGTGTGTGTGCTACACACACACGTCCTCCCGTTGGAAAGTGTCACGTTTACGCAAACATTGTTTGTTCTTAATCGATTTTTTTAGATGGGAACAAGTATAGTATGTTGATCCTCTGTCACTCCCTCTGACACACATGCAGGTGAATGAGGAGACATCAGTGCAGCTCTCCACCTCTTCCTCCACCTCTTCCTCCACCTCTTCCTCCACCTTACTGCTTCTGTGTGATGCTCTCCTGCATCCAAATCTTTTTTTAAACCCTTCTCCCTCTGCTCAATTAGTTTCTTTTCCACTCCGCTCCACTGATCCCTTTTTAAACAGATTTCGGTCTGATTCCCCTTCCCTCCTGGCCTCCCTCCCTCGCTCCGGTAAACTGCCTCATGACTCATGGAGGATACGTTTCAGTGTCACAGTCAGTCGGAAACGTGGGTAAATATAGATCAGAAGCCTTAAAGACGTAGCGCTGTACGTGTGAGGGAGCACATATCACACATGACTACACTGCGGAGGGACACGCCTCAGGGAGGAGTCGTGATTTTCTCTCCTTTTACATCAGCGGCGTGGTGGAGGTTTACCTGCCAGGAGGCACGTCGCCTGCCTCAGGTCTCAGCGCTGCTGGCAGACTTCTAACCATCGCTCTACATTCTCACTCCATCCCTCCTCGCTCTCGTGCTCCCCCCGTCACTTTGGGCATGAAATCTGATTCAGTTTGCATGAATCCTTTTGATGCCAGGATTTGTGAACACCGCAGCCTTCTGTTGTCTGTGGTGGTAATGCAGCACCGATTCCAGAAACATTTGCCCGGTTTTATAAAAAGATTATCCTTCCAGCAGCGGAATGCTTGTGGGTGACGTGTACTTCGCAAACACAACTGGAAACCTACAGAATATGAAGTCATGCTAATCTAAAGTAAGCAAATCAACTTCTAGATTAGTGTTTTCTTTTATCTGTGATCCTTCCTCAGATTCCACAACTCATTTGCAGTCGATAATGTTACGCAATGCATTTATGGCCGCGGCTAATGAGGGAGTAAATGTTCCTATAAGAGTAAAAAAGTGTTTGCTCAGGCGAAATCAAGATTAGCAGCAGCGCTATCTTTTCTTTTTGAAGTTGTGTCAGTGGCTGTCGCTCTGCGAGGCATGACGGAAACTACCACGCTGTAAACTGGTGTCGTAAGTAAACCGCAGGTTGGTCCGACTCCAGATAACATGAAACTCTTTCAACTCCAGTCCACCCTCTTTTTCTCTTTATAATCTGGCACAGGTGACAAGAAACTGTCCAACGTCCAAATGTGAGTCTAGGAGCGATAAGACTCCTGAATTGGAATCGAAAAGAAACTGAATGGAAAGACGACACACAAACACGTACACACATGCACACGCACACACTGCAGGGTCAGAATATGTTTTTAAAGGTGGCAGTAAAGACGCTTCCTTTTTTTCAAAATCTTTTACAGGATTACATTTAATATTTTCTGTGGATTGAGGGAATTAAAATACCAAATAATATATATGAAAAACAAATTAATTATTTTAATTGGTTGTTTGGTGAATACATGAAATTACTAAAATTGTATATTATGTGTTTTGAGCCTCTTCAAAAAAAAATCTTAAATCACACAGTTTTTTAAAAATCTTAAATGAGCCCCGACTGATACTCAACCAACGGACAGGCGGCTAGCTAGCTCCCCCGGATTCTGAGCTCCTGGTAAATCACAGATTAGATGGTTTATGACATTCTTTGGGTTTTTTTTTTTTTTACCCAGTGAAAGGGGCCCCACAATTTACAGGGATTATATGGCATGCTTTATATTTAGGTATGCACGTAAAGAGCATGAGTCAGGGAGAGCGGAGCTTTTGCACGGCTGCATTAATGCCATGCAGGAGCTAATCTGCTGGGAAGCGGGAGGCAAGGGGGGTTAAGAGGGAGCCGGTTTCAAAACAAACATGGCCATAGAGCCGAAAACCTCCACTAAATCTACATACGTAGGGTCTGGAGATCAACTACTGCTTAAGTGTCACTGAACAAGGTTCCTAATCTCATGCTCTGGTGGCTCAAACTGTTTTTTTGTCCTCTCTGTGCATTTAAAAGAGGCTCAGGTAACATGATAGTCTGACGGAACAGAACGTCCGCCTGTTTTCAAGAGTTAGTAAAATGTGAGACGGGACTATTGAGAGAAAACAGGAAAGGTAAGTACGGTCCATGAAACTAAGCTGGAGGTGGGTTTCATGGATACTTGTCTTTTTAAGAATTCCTAAAGGCATCTTGGTTGCTTGAACCCTGAAAGTGCAGAAAGAACACTGCGACATATTGGTGATGCAATCAAAGATGCCTATTATCAATGCATTCAATGATACAGGAGCCAACATGTGTTAATTCTTCCTGCCAGTAAATATTGTATATTATGAGATGCAAGGAGAGAGGAGGCGTCGCTTAGGCTTCACGTTTGAGTTCTCCTGCAGGTTTTCTCAGTGCACCAGGACCATCTCCAAACATAACTCCACCCAAAGCACAACATGTTGAGCTTTTAACATGAGATCATCTGTTATTGTTAATCTTCCCATCATTAGTGATCACAGCTGCACTATGTCATGTTCTTCCCCCCCGGCGCCCATAAACGACCGTCTACGGTTACACTTCACACATAAAATTACTGCACACTGCTTCAAAGTGCCATTTTATTCGTAAGGCGGCGTATCTGTCTGTCTGTCTTTCAGGGACAAGCGTGCAGGAAACGTTCCATTTCTCACAGTTGTCTTCCCGATCACCTTCTGCTGGTTTTTCTTACTCGTTGTGGGTGTCAGCTTGCAAACATTGCAGGCTCATGTTGCCTCTTTTTAAAAAAACCTCTTGGAACACAGCATTCACAACACAGCAACCTTTTCCTTATTTTATATAAAAACGATATAATTTGAAAATAAATATGCTTACTGTTTAACATAGACACAGAAAACAGGTTAATAGTGAAGAAGAGAGACAAAGAAAAAACTAATAAATGAAGGCTAAGACTGATGGCAGGTTTAAAAACGATGACGGTGCTGCGGCGGTGCATGTCGAGCTTCTAGCAGTGGTTCATTTGCATGTTGCAGGACGGACAAAACACATGTCCGCTACTTGCTTAAATACAACTTACTAACACCTACACACACGTGAGCAAATTGCAAATGCACGTGAGCACACACTCATACACGCACGTACACAAACACACAGTTAACACCCGCACCCTTACAATTCAAGGGGCTGAAAGATCCAGAGGTGTCCATTTAGGGAATGTTAACAAATTAATTTAGGCATTTTTTGTTTCTTACAAGAGCACAGAGAGTCTCCATGCTGAGAGTAGCCATCAGTGACATTACACATGGGGGAGGGGGGGAGATAGGACAGCCAAAGGTTTACAACACTGCATATATAAATAGACCGAATTAAATATGGGAAGAAGACTGAATACAGAAAAATACTCTATAACATTAAATTATCTAGAGTGGACTATGGCATAAAGGGATATTACGTATGTACAGAAGATAAGTAATGAATGGATTCTGTATTGAGTGATAGCAAAACTACTTTGATAATCCTCTTTCCTGAAAGAGGAAACGAAAATAATTTATAAAGCACTTGAAAGATTGCTCAGTACATTTTGTGAGGCACAGTTTTTTTTTTTTTTTCTCAAAATGGAATCAACCTACAGTGATGGATGTCTTCAGTGGTTTTTCATTGCAGAACATCTGACATGTGATATAATTGAAGACCAGTATCCCTTTCAAAAAAAAAAAAAAAAAAGTATGTGGCTCCTGCAAAAGCTGGGCACAATTGTCCATGTCAGCTTCCTCGCAGGAGAGGCGGCCGTATCTTTACGAGACAGATTAGATTTCCGTCCGCTGTCCCAGTTGTCCTGCGGTTTTTACTCCGAAAAAAAAAGAAAAAAAAAAAAGACATCCAAATCCATCCGTGTTCTCTGAAAGGAGAGCGCTCCTCTTCAGCCCCGCCTGCCCTCACATCACTTAAATATAGTTTAAATCTCAACGTTTTGTAAAGTATGATTGACACATAACCACAGTAGACTCATATCCAGTGAAGTAATTGCATACAACGACAACAAGACTACACCTGCGTTACAAGCCTGTTAGAATGCAAAACCACATGGCGGCTATTTGCGTTTTTTTTCGTCAAATGATGGGTTTAGTTATTTGATTTGTAGCAGCATAACAACTCTGTACTTTTTTTTTTTTTTTTTTCTTTCGTCATGGTCAATATTCACACAGATATACAGTGGGAGGGAACTTCGGTTCAGTCCTTCTTTTTGTTCTCTGTCAGTCGGTCCGAGGGGAATGGTTTCCACAGAAAAGAAGAGCTTACGGTTCAAAGGTCAAAGTGCTGTGCTGTGAAAATATCTATTATATTATATTCTATAACATAATAGAATATTCATCTTCATCTTGTACATCTGGTGCTCACACGTCTCTCATCTTCTCGGCTTGTCACATCTGAACAAGGAGCAGAGAAGGAAAGGTTAGATTATTGTTCTTTCTCTCAGACACATAAACAGTCCAGATAGACTGTATAAAAGAACGGACGAGGCCACAGTGAATTCAGAAGTTCTTTTTAGAGCGAACCAAATTTGGACAAGATGATGGAGCTGGAGTTGGATCTGACTGAGACATAGAGGGATCGCCATATAATTTACTTGTCAAACAGAACAATGGGTTCAACTTTTAAGTGATCCAGCCGCCACGCTTGTTCACCTACATCTAATATCTGTCCTCCATTGTAGTCTGGAAGTTCAGTTGCAATATATAATGTATTATATTATCATTGGAAATGGCTCCTTTGGTTTATTGTCGAATACGTGCTGATTTTGCAGTAATTATGGGCCAGTTTGAAAGTTTTCCAGTGGGAAACAAGCACCATTTTTTGATGATTCAGCAAGAATAGACTTTCAGAACATGATAGAACAGCCACTCACTTGCAGGTCCTCTCGTTGAGCTCTAGCTGGCGTTCTTTACAGTATACGTCCGTATGTTTGCAGGAGCAACGGCAGGTTGCAGGGTCCTGCACGAACAAACGTTTTCTCCTCTCTGAGCAGTGATCACAACACGGATCACAAACACTGGACAGGGAGAGACACACAGAGATGGGGAGGAAGAGGAAGAGATTATCACTGTGCAGCGTTACCACACAAAGGAACCCTAAGGTCAACCCTTTCAAACAGTCCGGTTTGCTCATCCAAGGCACTGCACAACTATTTGTATTGCACATGAAAATATTGCATACAGATTCAAAAACAGCAGGCAATATCTAAGGCGTAAAATGACCCCGCCTCCACGCCCCCTGGCCCCGCCCCCTTTTGATTGGACCACTCACAGATGCCTTGTAGGTGTTAGACATGCAAAGCTCTGGACCTCTTCATGCAACACAAAACATCACATATCGGCTTTGAATAGGAAAACAAGTGATAGGAAACCTCTCGCTCTCACTCTTACAAGTAATCAACTCCTGACAAAGAACACTCAAGGGTCTGCTCGGTGCTTCGTTAAGAAAGATTTCATTTTATTGAGTAAAAAGTGAAGCTACTTCTCGCACAGAGAGACATTAGATTCAGAGGCTGCAGATAACAGAGATTGAAAGTGCTTTGAATGACATGTCCTTGCAGGGAGAGCTCAGTAAGCAGATGATATCTTGATATACAAATCACAAATGAACACTTGTCTTCTTTGACAGCAGGACCCGCTGAAGGAACATGAGATTAAACGTTTCATGGATTTCGAATAAAATTACGGGAGCTTTTTTTTTGCATTGTTGAACTGAGAAGAAAAGCAGGCAAGAACACAAATACAGCGCTTGTTAAACAATTTGCTGGTTTACAAATCCCCCCTAGCAAAGGAAAAAAAAAAAGAAGCACGAGATAGCCATCACTCATATCGGCACATTACATAAAAAGTACCAGCATTGTGCAGAGGGCGGCAAAACCTGTTTGGGAAGATGAAAAGAACAAAGAGGGAGACGGGTACGAGACACAGCAAAGCGGCACAGACTCAACACTGAACACAGGACTATGATTACAATCCTGGTGATACCAGCGCAGATACAGGAACAGTGTGAGCTGGTCTGCAGAAGCCATGCTGGTGCGTCTGTGATTGGTTTCAGTAGATGGTTCGGTTACAGCTCGATCTAAGATCTGTGTACTCCAGCATGTTCTTTATCGTGGAGCTGACTATCTGAGATGTTAGGAGCAACCTTGTACCACTGATTTGCAAAGATTTTTTTTCACGAGACGCTGCTGTAACTCATCCCAGTGTTCCGGTATCACCCACTGGGAGTGACACTCTTGCGAGCAGGGAGCTGGTGAGTTTGGGAGATTAATGGGGATCCGTGAGGGTGGAGATGGGTTATTGTTAATATCTCGTCTGCTGTTGGGTAAAGATGCGCTAAAGCTACGTTAGCAAAACAAGGATTTAATCCGATTATGTAGGACATGACTGGACGGGACAACGTTAGCACAAGCAACATGCTAATTGATGAGATGGTGCAAATTAAAAGGGGCAAATGAGCTCCTCCCAAATGAGCTTAACCATGAGAAGCGCAACACTCAGGTGCAGGTAGGTGGAGAAGGCAGAGCTGACATACGCATCGTGAATTGTTTTGTCTCGGTTTTTCTTTCGTTTTCTCTTTTGGCCTTTACCCTTGCCTTTCCGGGAATTTCTGGAAGAGAGAGAGGACAACAACGCAGAGAGATGCCTGAGAGACTGGAGAAAGAAGGATGGACTGCTGTGATGGGTTTTTTTTTAATTTCTTTTCTGAAGAAAATCAGATGCTTGCCAAGAGGATTGATTTCCGGGAATCAAACAATTTGTCATTGAAAACAGATTATTTTCTAATTTGATTATGGTCACTGAATTATGACAAGAAAGGCACCAGGCATTGTTCTCATGGACGTCAGTCACATGTCTACAGGGGAACGTCAGTGAGAGATGGGAGGAATTTAAACAGAGCAGCACACTTAAAAGGCTTCTAATATTCTAAATGTTTAAGAATGTGAACAAACATTACATGAGAAAATCACCTGATTGACCAGCCGGGTTAAAGAGACGCTCAGTAATTCTGCAGAAGAGTCGAAGCAACTAACTGCTATTCTAAAATCGAGTACAGTAAACTTGGACTTCATCAAAACTACATCTTTCAAACAATCTAGGTCAAGTCTTCAGCAGAATGCCGGAGCAGAATGAGGACAAGCTCATAAGAGCTTACCGGCTTATAAAAGATACACCTGGAGCCTCACACATGCAGGCTGGGTTAAAATATCTGGCTTCGTGTTCAAAAACAAGCTGCGATGATTCATCTTGCACAAGCTTTCGCTTTGCTGCTGGACGCACAGTCATACATCAATGCTGATATCCATGTTTCAGACACATACAAAACGATTTCCTGTAAAGATTAATTTACCAAGTGGCAATAGACAACATTGACTTATGATTATGACGGGAATGGTGATTGTAAAAGTCTTATCGACAGGCTAAGCACATCCTCTGCGCTTCCCTCTCAGCCCTCCTTTACTCAATGCGATTTTGCAACACGGTGCACATTTC
>CAAKHC010003927.1:8831-20057 GCA_901007825.1 Macroramphosus scolopax | reverse complement strand
TACATAACAGGGACAGCAAACAAAACAACAACACATGGAGGAGAAGTGGTGGTTGGAGTTTATAACCTTTACTGAAACACAACTCAGAGCAGAGCTGCAGTGCAACACACACACACACACACACAGACACACACACAGACACACACACACACACACACACACACACACACACACACACACACACACACACACACACACACACACACACATATACAAGACGCCACACACTCATAGATGAGACAAACACACATTTGTCCGGTGGTAGCATCTTGCCTGAAGACAGCAGACTTCACTTCACTCACGACTGTCTGTCTGGAAGACAGGTGTTGGTGATTTTTCAGGCACGTTGCACAAACAGCAGGACATCGTCCAGTTTTATCCAACAGTTGATTTTTGAAACCGTCCACGAGGAGCTCTATCACGTATCCTTAGAAGATCACAGTCTTCTTGCACTTCTCAAAGTAAGGACCTGTGTCCACATAGCTGCCAACATCTATCGGGAATCATTGAGTTCAGGCTGTGGGATCCTCTGGGAACGCAGCAGCTGGGGAACAGCTGGACAGAGAGACGAAGACAGTCGGGAGAAACGTACCTGAAGAAGGTGACGAAGAACTGCACCAGGTCCATGATGCTGTTGTGTTGAGAGAAAGCGATCTGTGGGAAGAGGAAGAGACGGAGAGGTGTTAAAGGGTCAAAGGTCATTGACAGAAAGGACGCATTAGTACAGTGAACCCTACTACTGGCTTACATATCCCACAATGCAATGCAGTAGACAGTAGAGACAACAACAACAAACCAAGGCGGCTCTGATCTGATCTCAGATGTTAACCAGGATCTCTTGAGGATCCCGTATCAACATCTGTCTGACTCACTTACACGGGGTCATCGAACAACGTCAATACAGGTTTCACTTTGATGGTGTCATCCAGGCACTGCAGACCCTTGTACAGGCCAAGATGGCACCGGTTACCACGGTAACACATGCTACTCTGCTGTCTAGGCCGTTTTAGTCTTCGTGCGACTTCATCATGAGCTGACAATTTTAGGTTCCTGCCCGCTTGTTTACACGTCTCCTCGTGTTTGAGTGTTTGTCTTAAACGTGACTACAGAGTTAAAGTCCTAAATGTGTTGAGTGCCACTAGATCCATCCAGCCTCCTCTGTGGGTGTTCAGTTCTCCTGTTTAGGAGTTTAAGACATCGCGTGATGACGTGTAAACGGCCACAGATCCATGTTCCATCAGGAGAAGCAGCCCTGCAGCTAACGAGGGGATAAAATATATCTGATCTCATCACATCTACTCTGAACATGGACAACAGGAGACTTGTAAACGTCTCTAATGGCCACAAATGGCTGTTTGTTTGTCTTTCATCAAATCCTCTGAGACGACATGGGAGGGGGGGTGGAGGGGCTGGAGGCAGAAGGGACTTAAGAGGTTTACCAGCACTTGTGAAGAAGGTAAAAAGGCCCGACAGGGAAAAACCTGCAGAAAAAGCGGATTTTGGTCCAAAGGGACAAAGACAGACTTCAGGGAGACGAGAGCCTGGCTTTGCATTCAGGCTTCTAATGCCCCCCCCCCTCCCCCCTTCCCTTATGAACGTGCACACACATGCAACGTTTTACATTGAATTCTCTCCGACACAAACTCAAACACAACAGAACAGCTGTCAATTTACAACAACTGCAGTCGTTAACCAGGACAACGATCAATAAGCTGTTTGGACCACAGCACAGAGCCACAAACACACACACACACACACACACACACACACACACACACACACACACACACACACACACACACAGAAGAGCTACACAGTCAAAAGATGCTTTATGCAATTATTGTAAAATAAAACAATAAAATCAGCAACAGAACGTTGACAAATATCAGCTCTGTCGTTTGGACATTTATGGTGCTGCAGAGATTAGCATGCTAACCAGCTAGCACCGCCTTGTCATACCGCTTCACACCTCCAGAGGCGACAGTGAGACACCGCCGGAGTACAGAGTGAGAGGATGAAGACGTGGCGCCACCCGTTGGCCGATGGATGCAGCACACAGACGTACTAAGCGAAGGACAACGCAGCGGCGTCCGGACACAACTTCACTTCTGGCTCCTACAGGCTCATTAAAGGGGTCGACTGGCAGATTTGATCTATTTATTTGTTACATGTTTACGTCTTCCTACACGATATCCTATTTTATTTTATAAATTATTTGATTTTATTGCTGTAGCGTTTGTTTATATTTATATTTTTATGATCAGTATTCTGTCTTTTCATCGTTAGTTTGATGGAGCCTCTTAATTCTTACAGGATTAAACAATAGCTTCGTCGACTTTAACATCTCTCTGAGTTTCAGTCTGTAGTTGAATTGTAGTGACTGAGGAAGCTGGAACAACGGCTGGAATCTGCACAGCAATGTAATTGTTTGGAGATCAGAGCTCAACTCAGGGGGGATATTTATCTTAATCTCTTTATCTTAAAGCTAAAACTGCAATTACCAGAGGTGAGTGTGTGTCCGGGAGACGAAGGAAACAAGAACGACGTAAATAAGATACAGACATCCTGCTTTCCATAGAGCGCTCATTACCGAGGGCCTACGGTGGCCCTGTGGGGACAATCCTACAGCCGGAGCCCGGACAGAGGACGCTCGTTAAAACCTGGAATACAAGACAGACCTCAGCTAATCAATAAGAGGAGGACGGGAGGAGGAGGAGGAGGAGGGGGAGAGAGGAAAAGATGCCAAATAACAAATACTTGTCTTTACACTTGGCGATATCGAGGTCCCGCCCAACTCGATGGCGAGCGACCAGAAGTCTGCAGACGCCTCGGCTGCCACCACGATGTCACTCAGCTGTCAATCATCACTTCCTCTTTTTGATAGCATCAAACTGAACATACATTAGTGTGATGAAGAACAGTAACTATATTTGGGGACATTGTTCTGGCATTTACGTGTTACCCAAGTCCCATTGGCTCCCATGGAGGGGGCGGGACTTAGGACCTGGACTCATGTCCTCCTAGAGGAAAACAAACGTTGAGACGTTTCTTTCTTATTCCGATGTTTACGTCGGACGGTGCGAGCTTACAGTGGGAAGTATTTCGCAGCCTTCATGATCTACTCCGACAATAAGGAATAATAATGTACAGAACACACACGATCAGCATGTTAACAACGACACACGGGAGGGTTCCAACACTGTTTACGACACATCCTTCTTCAGCATTTACATATTGATGAGGAGCTAATGACCAGAGAGACCCCGAAGCTCCACCTCCACCTACTCAGCTCTGCTGTGTGTGTGCGTGTGTGTGTGTGTGTCTGTGTGTGTGTTTGTTAGGAGAGCTCTCAGATGTAAGACACACTTCTGCGAATCTGCAAAACAAAAAACAAACATATTTGTAAACACGCACGCACACACACACACACACGCACACGCACACGCACACACACACACACACACACACACACACACACACACACACACACACACACACACACACACACACACACACACACACACACACACTCTCTGTAATCATCCCCGATGCTGCTGATAGCTGCTGCTGACTTCCTGCTGGTTAACCGAGCAGCACTCCACCTCGCCTCTCCGCTTCCACCCGGTGGATCACGACGCCGCTTCGATGAGACGCATCAGACAGTTTATTGTTTCAGTTTTAATCCAATAACAGACACTCTGTCACTGACATGATCACAGTGTGTGTGTGTGTGTGTGTCAGATATCTGATCAGGAGAGGCTTCCTAATGAGTGCCGAGCAGCAAATCAATCGACCGTCCAACATGTCGGCCCTGAGTTCAGAGTCCACGTCGACCTGACAGACGTCTGTTAATCGGCCGGCTACAGAGGGGGTGTGTTTAATGATGTTTATGTAAAACGGAAACAAAGGGACCTTCTCACGGTCTGGACTGTTCTTCCTTGTTGATTTCTGCTCAGCCATGAAGACGTAACAGAAGCACGAGGAGAGAAAGTGGGTCGTGTTGTTTGTGGACTCAATCAATAAAACATGGCCGACGCACGGCAGTCCTCATTCAAGGGAAGAATCGTGTCAAGATGAAGAGTTTGTCGAGAGACAAATGATTTATATTCCAGCCTTTAAAAACTTGGATGAAGTTGAGTACGGAGCGTGTTTGTTGACGGGAAGTCCTGGAACTCACCACGGCATGGATTCACATCTGATGTTAGTCGTGTCATGAAGGGAAACTCAACAGAGCGCGAGCACGAAGGCGCAAGGTCAGCGTGACACAAGCGATCAAAATCTGTTCCAGCAGAACGACCAACATCCCAACACCTCCCTCCGCCTCGGAGCTCGCCCTCGACGCCACGCTGACGTCAGGACGCCGCCGGGGGAACACTCACCGCTCACGTTGGGGCTGGATGTGAATATGCCGTGTGTGTGTGTGTGTGTGTGTGTGTGTGTGTCTCCCTGCTTTCTAAGGTCCACCTGACAAAAAAAAAGAACCTTTCCAAACTAGAAGTTCTCTCAGCGCGCCGTGTGAGGGCCTCAGACTCCACTCGGTGTGGAGCTCCACCGTCTCCTGCTGCAGACCAGTGATGGAACCTTCCACAGTTCCAACCGGCCCCCCCGACAGAGACGTTCTAGTCCGACGTCAGTAGAGGCGAAAGCTCCCTGGATTCCGATCGCTCTCGTTCATGTCACATGACCACGTATCAGATATTATCTGATCTCGTGTCCGTCCGTCCGTCCCTCAATGAATCATTACTAATTCTCTTCCTCGTCCCGCTCTGGCGTCTGAAGCCACCAAGGTCACCGGCCTGGACGCCGAGTGCTTCTTCTCCAGTTACACACGACCTCGCTGTGGTAATTATCATATCACCTTTCAGCCGGCAGATATGTGCAGCTCTAATAATGTAGCATTAATGGGAAACACACGGGGGAGGAGCGATCGATGGACAAATGACCCTTAACGAGGTTGCAGGACGCTCTGCGATGAAGGCCGACAGTTATGAACACCGGAGGATGGAGGTTCATTATGTGGTGATCTTCAAACACGACGACGGTCCGTGAAGCGGGAGCTGAGCAGCTCCTTCCCCTCCTCCATCAGTCACTTCATCCATCCTCTGCTTCACGTCTTTATCAGCCGCCCCCCTCCCTCCATCCGTCAGTGCGTCCGTCCCCTCGCTGGACACGTTGACTGGATGAACATCAGTTAACCAGCCAGCCCGTCTTCGCTCCTCCTAACTTCTCTATTCTGTCACGTCTGGTGTCTCCATCCGTCAGCAGCAGCGCCGCCGTGACAGTCATCTTAAAGTATCACCGCAGAAAACTCAACTTCAATTTAATGGATCATAAGGCGTGTGGAGTGTGAATATTTAGCGTGGGTCTGTCGCCGGGAGATTTAATCCAGCGCTGAATAATTGATGGAGAGACATCAGAAAAACTCACAGATCATTAAATGTGATAGCAGATTTGCCAAACACTTTTCAGAAGACTTCATGCTCAACGTCTCATCTGGGGCGTATATATAGATGTGTGTATATATATATATACATCTATATATACTGTATATGTCCTGCAGGGACACGGCTGAAGATGATGATGATGAATATGGTGATGCTGAGGATGAAGCTGCATCCCACCAAACATCGAGACGGACGCCGGTGATGCGACAGAACGGCTGTACAAGCAATTGTAAAAATATTGGATTAAGGAGGATGTAAATTCATTTTGGGATGAATTCAGAAGAACATTCCGGACAGAAAACTGAAGTGCAGTCGTCACACACAAACATCCCTCAGTGGCTGTCGGAGTGATGCACCATGTCGCTGCAGCTCCAAACAGCAACTAGTCCGATGACGGCGACCAGAGTTCATCACGCAAGAGACACGTGGACGCGGGGTCTCTCCTCTGCAGCGAGCGCAAGCAGGCAGGAAGAGGTTGCTATGGTTACGAGGATGATCACTGTCCTTAGAATCTACCTAAACAATACGATAATCGACAACATGACACCATCAAGTTAAGATTTCCTAAACAAATGAAATGAAACGCAGCCTGAGTCTTTAACTTCCCTCCTCCTCTCACCTGGATCTTGATGGGCCAGCTGAAGTTGGACACGTAGACGTAGAAGGTGATGTTGTGATGAAGTCTGAAGTTGAACTTCTCGCAGGAGAAACTGTCCTGGTGCTCCTTGATGTTGGTCCTCGCTATGATGGGCATCTCCTCTCCTGAGATGGTGCCGGCTGCGAGAGACAGACGGGAGGTTTAAATATACAGATTGTTAGAGGCGTCAGTACCTGCTGACACCACCAGGGCAGTGAACCTGCACATTAATGAACCACAGATAAACATGGCGAGTTCAATGTGGACCAGTTAGTTAGTCTGGGAGACGATCACATCCTCAGATTGGGTGATGAAGGTCCTGCCTTCACTTCAATACAGTGGAAGATTTCTTCCACCTGCGTGACCAAGTTTCAGTTCCTCAACTATCTGGGTGATGTTGGCACTTTGCAACCAACCACCTTGTTGGAATGCAGCCGCCTGTCAGGCTGGTATTACAAGTCTCATCCTATTTTTCAACCTTTTATCTTTTCTGTATTTAGTTTCAGGTGAATTTCCAGGAACTGCAGAACACTTAGTTCTTCATGTGTCTCCTCCCTCCTCCGTAACACTCGTTATAATCACACTAAATCCGAGAGTGACCGCGGTGAGCGAGCAGGCGGAGAAAAAGCATTTGTAAAATGCCAAGGTGCGTCCTTCATCTGAAGCAGGCAAATTAACATTCAGAGGCAACCGGACGTCTGTGACACCTCGCTTGAATTCAGAGCGAGCGAGCGAGCGGGCGGGCGAGCGAACGCGAGCGTCCTCTCAGCGCCGGAGCGATCGCAGCATCCGTCAAAGAATTATCAGCAGTTCTGTGTTAACTGCCGAGTTCTGAATAAAATATATCCACCTCCCACTTTATATGGGGCCATTAAACACTCTGTAATATTCTACACACACACACAGACAGACACAGACACAGACACACACACACACACACACACACACACAGACACACACACACACACACACACACACACACACACACACACACACACACACACAGACACACACACACACACAGACAGACAGCAGGAAGTGGATGGCACCGTTTAACCAGTCAAAGATGGAGACAGATGACGGAGCTTCAGAGACACTAAACAATCATCAGTTCCATTTAATAGCTCCGTTGTACTTCTGTTGTCCCGGAACTGTCAGAGAACGTTATCAAAGATAAAGACTCTATGATTCTTTACGAACTGACAGAACGTTTAATCAACGTGTTTCAATACATCCGACCTTTCTGTCTAGAAGCAGCTCTGCAGGTGGACTCCACCACGTGGACTCCCCCCAGCCCAGCGTCTGACATGTGAGGCTGCACCGACGGATGATTGACAGCTGACGAGCTAACAATGTTTAGCCTTGTGCTAATGTCACATGAAACCCTGTTCCTAAGTTTGATGATCTCACATGGCATCACATTTGTAAACAAATGAAGTAGGACATGTTAACACCTTGTGATGTTACGGCGTCTGTGAGTGTGTGCTGTCTGATCTCTGAGGGCCTGGCTGTGGATGACTGGCTCCCCTGCAGCGTCCGGCGGTTCAAAGGTCTGACGGCGGCGGCCTCCAGACGTTCACCAGCTCCGCCTCAGTGTTGGGAGTGTTTTGTATAAAGGTTTGGTGTCTGGGTGGACTGACTTCATGCCTCTTCCTCAGGGAGGTGATGATGGTCTTTCCGGTACAGATCAGGCAGCACTCGTCTTCATGAGATGGATCTCATGTTTGTTATGTTGACCTGAGTTCACCCTGAAGTCGTTGTTTGTTTATTCCCACCTGCTTGTTTCTGTCCATTAAGACAATGAACTATTTTAACTGCATTTGATCTGACCACAAAGACTGGAGACGCCCTGCAACACGTCTATTGGATCCTCCAGAGTAAATGTGGGCGGGGTTAGTGAATCATTAGTAGCTGAATCTTTGTGATGGGAGTTTTGATGGCGGTAAGCTGCCCAGCTGCAGGTGTGTTGCGTTCTGCGTCGCTGCAGCATGTCGTTACGTTTCTGCGGAGGCGTTCAACATGTATGAATCAGCCCAGACGTCTCCTCGGGGGACAGAAATAATTGTGTAGATGAGATTGTTCTGAAAACAACTGCATGAAGCATTAATGTCAATCAGAGCAGAGGCTGAGCGTGCCCACACAATGGAGAGCGGAGGTGGTGGAGGTGCACACTGTTTGGGTGCATGCTGATGTTTGAGGTCTGCAGAGAGGTGGAGGAGGCAGAATGTCTTGGGACTTCATAAAAACCTGCAGAGCTGTCGCTGTCTCCATGACGACACACACAAACCAGCCCCTAAGGAAAAGCACCGACGTACCTGTGGAGCTTAAGGACCAGGTGATGTTGAGGTTGAAGTTGTTGGAGGCGTTGATGGACATGTCGAGGTTCTTGTTGGCCTGCAGGGAGACAACACGCAGGGTCGGTTACCGGTTTGACTTCGCAGCAGAGGATGAAACAGGAGCTGAAACTGTGGAGGTGCAGATGAAGCAGCTGTTTGTTGTCTCCACAATCTCCCTCCAGGTCATCAGAGGTACAACAGAGGAAGGTGTTTGTTACCTGAGGCCCTGAACCTGAATCTGTTCACCTCGACACTCTACCAAGAATTTAACCTCCAGTAGAATCTGAACTCCCCTTCAGGCTGTCGGAGGAACCAGCTGAGGACAAACACCTTCTCACTGGATTCACACACTTCATTTGGATGAGTTGGAGCAGTACCAATTTATTTTCTTTTTCAAATTTGTTTGTAAATATACAATTATATTGTATGTATAACTACAATTTTTGCAGTGAAAAATAATCTAATATAATTATTATTATCATGATCATTATTACTATTATGATTTTATTATTGTTAATATAATGATAATATAAGTATAATAATATCATTGTTATTATTATTATTATTTTATTATGGATAATCTAATATTATTTGTATTATTATTATCATTATAGCAAGTTTTCTATGGACAGGAAGCCAAACAAATAACTCAAATAAACAATCCAGCAGTCGCGGCTCCCAATCAGGGACAAAAAGGACATTGATGTCTTCAAAGTGTTGGAAGAATGAGCCACATATTGTGGAGAACCTGTTCAAAGTGGAATCTTATTATTCTAGTTTGAGGAAGTTACGGACGCTTAATAACTAAAGTGCATAAGAAGGAGTCTCAGTTGTTCATCAACATACGTCTCCCTGGTATCAAGGACGGAAGCAATAATATATATTTATTAAATTAGAGGAAGATTCTTCAGAAGAGATCATGAACAGAGCGGTGAGTCCAACCTCCTCCCAGTGAAAAGAATATCTCCATGTGCATTGTTGCACATGTTCCCAACATCAAGACTCACTTCAACCACACACACACACACAGACGTTCCTCTGGTGTCATTGGTGCACATCAACAGACGTGTTACCACGGAGAGAAGGTGTGAGGCGTCCGGACAACCGGACAACACCGGCCGTGTTGAAGAAATCTGTTTCAAGAACGTTGGCGAGTGTGTTGTGTCGTGTTCTTCTGTTATTTAATAATATTAATATGACGAGCCTGTGTGTCTGTAGCCTCAAACACTCCCTCCCTCACTCCCTCACTCACGTGTGTGTGTGTGTGTGTGTGTGTGTGTGTGTGTGTGTGTGTGTGTGTGTGTGTGTGCGTGCACCTGTTCAGGTGTCGCCATGAAGTTGATGGAGGTGTAGTGGCGGTCGTCTTCCTGCAGCAGACTGAAGGTGAACTGGTAATCGATCAGCAGGTTGTCTGGGCAACAGGAAGAGGGAAATAAAACAGTTCAGTTTTACAGGTGGTGTCGGTCAAACCAGCTTCAGGACTGATGATCCCACCAGAGACAAGATGTGGATGATGGATGAATGTGAAGGCGATGAGCCGACCAACAGCACACGAGTCTGAATGATCTCGTTCCCTCTCAGATTTAATCATCTGTGGCTCCTAGCGAGCGTCTTTGTCCAGAAACACGACGTACGCAGCACTCAACATCTGGATGAACAGCAGGAGTCACGCTGGGTCACCTTGTCTGCATAACTGATGGAGGGAGGAGGGTGAGGAGATGAAGAGAGAAAGCCGCTCTGCAGCCACGAGAGGCGAACAGGGTAAGAGGATGTTTTTTAAAGTTAATCGGTGTGACTGCCGAGTGTGAAACCTCCAGGGTGGATCCAGGTGCAGCCGAGGTTACAGAGGACTCAGGACAGGGACACTGGTTCTGATATTCCAGGCTCAAAGACGGACTGGGTCGGAGTATTGATAGAACCTCACACGGAGGGAGGGTGTGGCTCCGATCCACAAATCTGGATCTGAGTATGGTGATGTTGAAACTATTCTCTTTGGTTCCCACTGCCTCTTCACCACGGAGATCTTCACCAAACTGTTCATACTGGTGGAGGTTGAACTTTTCAGTAACAGATTCGCAGTCTTTCATTCTTCACCCAGTGATGAAGATGTCGTTCTCTTACTCGATGGACAAAAGAGGTGAGGAAGAGGAGGGGAGTTCCACTGCCTCGTACAGGAGCTGAAGCTCTACCACGTTCCTCTGAGGAGGCGGAGCTCCAACTACCTGGATCCCCTCCGTCTGTTGTTTACTATAGAGAACACAACAATCAACAGGTCCACCGTTGTTGTTGTCACATGACGTCTGTACGCACAACGTGATTGGTCGGTGCGTTTATTCCTGGTGCAACAGCCCAGAAAGATGGTTGGACTGTAAATTGAGAAGCTTGTTTGTCTGGGAGACGAACGTCTGTCCCGTGACGTCCTCGTTCTGCTGCAGCTCTTCCTTTACTGTGCAGTGGAGCTGCTCAGACCGTCAGACGTGCATCACACAGTTTATAAAGGATGTCGGGTGTTGTTGCAGGTTATCTGCAGTAGTTAGCTTAGAGACGATCTAAGAGCCGCTCAACTCCCGGCCATCAGAGAGAGGGAGGGAGGGAGGGAGGGAGGGGGAGATGTTTCATATCACCTTCCTCCCAGCCGAGCCATCCCGGGGCGTCACCAAGACGAAAGCAAATTGTGTCTGACAAACTACCCTTGTTTTGTTCAGGCTTCACGGCGAGTTAGCCCGAGCAGAAGATATCATCAGATCAAAGACAATATTTTTACTCAACACCCCCCCCCCCCCCCCCCTCCCCCCCCCCCCCCCCCCCC
>CAAKHC010003926.1:68169-79339 GCA_901007825.1 Macroramphosus scolopax | reverse complement strand
ACTCGAGGAATGACATGAAACATTTGTGTTCGAAATAGGTAGGCTTCTCTGGTGACTGATGTCTGTAATATTCTTTTACCTTCCACACCTGGAAGCTGCCCAGTACGACCACAGTCTGATCTGCCAGCTGATCAGCTCCACTGGACCGATTGGGTTAAAATGACTCGGGCGACTAAGTGACAAGATCTTCGGAAAATTTGACGTTTTAATTTAAACTGCAGCCTGCAGATCCAAACTGTCACCAGAAACAGACCTTGATCGGACTCTGTCATCCATCCGTGACCATATGAAAAGTACGGCTACTTCACGGACACGTCGAAGGTCAGAATAAGTCTTCACTTCACCAAATGTAACGTCGAACTTAAAAACATTTCCAAATTACATAAGGCTTCATCATGAGAAAAAACAGTCCCGGTACATGTGAAATAAATTACAGTTGGCAACATCTCCACAACACCACAGAGAAGGTAAACACTCGCAGGCCAAACTTCTGTCTCCCTCTTTCTCTGAATGTATAAGATGAAGTCTTATATAACGAAAAGTGTCTGCTATGAAGCTGGGGGCTCATGGAAAGTGGGAGACGGAGTGCAAGGGAGGGACGTAGGGAAAGAGGGAACAAAAGCAGAGTTAAAAGCAAAGGAGGAGATGGAGTCCCAAGGAGTCGGGGATGGAAGGGGAGGAGGGGTGGGGGTGGGGGGGAAGTCTGGAGGCTAGCTGACAGGACTGGATATGCCCAGACAGAGAGCCAAGCCCAAGCCCAGACTTGAGAGCTTTATTTGAGTCTTAGAAATGCCTCACCCATCTCTCCCTCATCCCCTTCTCTAAACCCCCACCCCACCCACCACCATCAGTCCCTCTCCCCATCCCTCTCTTTGCATGTCATTCCTCACCCATACGTAGAAGCAGAGCCCCTGTCACCCTCCTCCCTTTCTGTCTCCCGAGCAGCCAAACATGCATACATACATACCTCAGTCATGCGGAACTGTTGTTGTGCTATGGAGGGTAAACCAGAGAATCCAGGGTGTTGGCCGAGCAAGTAAATAATAATACAAACCAGCTGTGTCTCCACTTTAACTGCATTACTGTACAACTCACAGCTTCCTGAGCTGAGCTTCCAGACATCTAAAAGCCTCCAACTAGATGCACTCGTACTATCATCTATAAGTTAAATATTAAGTACGCTGGTGGAAACTAAGCAAAAAATGGACTTTGTAAAAACGTTAATGGACTCTCGGCTCATCCCGGCCCGCTCGCCGTCTCTCCCCATTGCTGTCACAAGCCTTGAATTATTCTTTCTTTACGGTTTCCTCATCATATGTGCCCCGTCCGAGACACGGCCTCTGCGTATTGTCTGTAATCTGAAATTCTCTCACGGTAGAAATATCGAGCAGGGAGCACAGACGGAGCATTAAAGAGAATGAGAGGAGGTAGGGTGGGGTAGTTGGAGTGAGGCACTGAGTTGTCTGTGTTTATTTTGGACATGCAGGCCTGCAGACTTGCAGCAGAGGAACTGACCCCTAAACGTCATCGTGGCAGATTCTCAAAGGAAAGAGAAGGAGCGCTGCTCTCGTTTTGGATGAACCACACAGGTGATTTTAAAATGGCTAGACCATAAATCCCCTAAGGGGGGGGGGGCATTTTAACCCACACTGGGGACCCGGGAATGGTTTGCTCAGGGAGGAAACAGTGAGGCCGTGAGGTGATTAGTGGTTACAGTTTAACTGGAGAAAAATGCACGGTCCGTCAGCTCAGCCAGCCAGGGAGCAAAGCGGTATGCACTGGTCTCTTTAAGCTTCGCAAGTTAGTGTGAGTCAAGCTCTGTATCTGCTTTGTCTATTCTTAACGTATGGGTCCAGGAGCTTGGCCCCCGAATCACACTGCACCGCTTCCAAAAAAATACGAGTGTCAGCTCGACTGCCACACACGCGGAAATGATTAGGAACAAGATATTTTTGTGGAAAAAAAATGTGAGAATAATTTACAAGTTTAACTCCTCGGTTCAAATACCGGTCAGACAATTGGATGTGCAACTGCATTCAGCGTGTGAGAGGAAAAAAAATTGCATGCACGGCGGTGGTATTTCATCTGTTGAGCAACCTTCTGCATGACAACAGTGTTCATCTGATTAGCAATAATTGCTGCCAAGCTCGTGGCTACGAGTATAAGAACGTGTCTGTCATGGGAATCTAAACTAAAGCACCTCTTATCCCGGCGACAATAAATCCAAGTTTGTATCAGGTGCCTGTTTTCGCTGCATGCCGCCTCATTCAATGACCACTGTAATCCTTCCTCCCCTGCTGCTGAGTTGCCTTTCAGCTTGACCGTAATCCCCAGCAGCTATGGCATCCTGCTGTGATATTAATGCAAACACACACTGGCTCTCTCGCTGCAGTTTGTGCCTCTTCCAGATATTTACCAGCAGCAATAACTCATTCATATTTCTCTCCCTGTGGCAAACTGGATTTGAGTCCAGTTCCAGCGGTGCTACGACATGTGGGCACCTCCAGATGAGTTTTGTTTGCCAACATTCTCAGTTTCCTTGTGGCAGCATGCTTCATATATAATGTCAGCATTAACTGAACTTGCTTCTCCTTATATCAGATGTGGTACACTTTTATTAGCCTGGTGTAAGTACAAGTGCACTGTGGGTTCCCGCCGTCCCCTTTCCAAATGCCTTGTGGTTGCTCTCTGACGCAGGAATATGCCATTAGGATCCACCTTTTCCACCATAAAGCAGTGGCCTTTCTCTCACACAGTTTTTGGGGATCTCAGACGTATGATGTCACACAAAATCTCCATATACAAGTAAAATCGGGGAGGGGCATGAGAACCACACCCAGGATACCAAAGGTATATCCACTGCGGTGCTAATTAAAGTGGATGAAGCCAGTTGGTGTCAAACCTGGAACTCTGACCAAACCTCTATGCGAGCTGTCGCTCCCAGCAGCTTTCCAAGCATCTACATCTGGCCAAGCATTCACTCAGGACGTGAAAATGTACAGCAAATAAGGCTGCCTCGACAAACACATATCCGGTGAGTGTGGAATGCCACCACAGAGACGCACAGCTGGACCCACGTAGACATCTGGCTTCATGGCGGGGCCGAGAGCCTTTGCAGTTACTGAGAACTGTGTAAGAAAAGCCTCGCCTGAATTAGGAAGGTGATAGATGCATCTCCATCTGGTCAAAGTCTTCCCCTCTGATTTATATTACAGTCGACCAGCAGCTGAACTGATCAACAGCTGATTGGGAAAACACAGCGGCTGGGCCGTGGAAGTGCGAAGCACCTGGGCTCCCGGTTCAGAGGGGTAACGGATTAAATAGCAGGGGCCTGGAAGGAACATGTCGATGAGCGTCCTCCCTCTGCAGAGAGCCTGTGCAGCCTCCTTTACGACCACACGCTCTCAAGTCTCATCAGCTATCTGCGTGACACACAGCTTCTCTCACTGACCCACCTAATATACAGCCATCCTTCTCCGATCCAAAACACAACTGCAGCCCCCTGAATGTGCCCCGATCTGTATTGTGGCCGAAAGCTTTTTAATGATCAGGCCTTATTCCTCTCCAGCATAGGGCTTGTTAGGTCTGCCTTGGCAGGGCTCAGCTCTTTCCCCTGGCATCCTCGGGAACAATGGGCCCATGGGAGGCAGCCAATGGGGAGAAGGTCCATCCTAAACCCTGTCCCAATGTGCACACAATGAGGCTTAGGGACAGAGAATTGCTTAATTGGAGGAAAATGGCTCTTTATCCAGGCCTCTCTGCCTGTGCTCATCCTTGCCCCCTGCACTACATCCTTATAGTCAGAGCTGAACATAAAACTGACACAAAGATGTCACCTTCGTGTGTGAACACTTGGATTATCACGCATTAATAGAACGAAGGCACCGTCAAAATACTCTACCTTACTTTAAAACCAATGACAGAACACCAGAGAACATTTCCAGTCAAACCTCTCTCTCTTTATCAGTTAGATGTTGTAATTTTAAAATTGTATTTAAAGGGGTGGCTTATGTCTGGAGGTCACCCACCTCCTCTATTTACCAAACACCGCTGGTTTAAGTGACTGCCAGCAGTCTGTAGACGTTGAACTCTTTATCAGATGTTGTGACAGAGCATCAGAGAGCCTGAATCTTGCACAACAGCTGGCTGATCTGTTGCACGCCCATTTATAGAGCAGGATTTGTGATACTGCTCTTAAAAAAAAGTGTATTTCGGTGGTTTGATGAGGGTATGATATTTTTGAGAGGTGATGCAGACAGCTCCCATGTTTGAAATAGGTATTGGCAGGAAGCCTGACAAATAGCGACCGGCCTTGCATGTGTCGGTGTGGGGAGTCCAGGCTGCGGGGGATCGGCGCACCGCTGGAGCGTCTCAGAAAATAGGTCACTGCCCTGTTTGAACTCGGACATTTTTCCATTGTTGCAAAGCACTGACACCAACGTGGACACACATGACAGCAGACACAACACACAGGACTGACATGCAATATAAGGTTGCTTTGGGGCTTACCTTATAGGGAAATCGCCGTGGATATGACCGAGATATCTCCGACTTGGTCCCCCCTTCTTCCCGGTGCAAACTTCGCACGCGAAGTCCTGCAGCTCCGGCGCCGTCGGTCGGTGTCAAGTGACTCCTCGTCAATGTGTCGCTTATTTTCTCACGGTGAAATCGGAATATAGACAGCTGACAAGTCTTGAGGAAATATTAGGTGTGTGCAGAGGCGGTCCGTTCCCAGACCATTATCAGTATTATTACTAAGCATGAAAAAATAAAAATAAGCTCAAACGCAGCGTATGTGACAGCTGGTTGTCTAAGTAGAGACTAATCGATGGGATGACAGCCGTGTTTTGTTACCGTGGGATGATATATGCTGCATATAATCATGCCATTGGCAACCCGTCAAAAAGTGTAAACACCCCGATCCTTAACTGTTCCCGCCGAGGGGGGAAAAAAAAACACTGGTTGTTGTGCGTCAAAAGCGCAGAGGTGATTTCCTCCTGGATTGAAAGCGCATCGCTGAATGGCAACGCTGGTCAAGTGGGGGGTTTCCTACGGGTGGTCGTGGTCCTCCGGGGGGTGGGGGTGGGTGGGCAGTTCAGACCAGAGAGATGGCACGAAGTGGCTGGGAGAAGGGCGGGTTGGCGACGGGGAACGGGGTAGAGGGGGAGGATCGTCTCCTTCTTGATCGGTGCTATTCCAGATGCCGAGGTGGGATTGTTTGCTTTCTTTTCCCGTAGTTGTCTTCGGTCTTTTTTTTCCCGTATGAGCACTCGAGGAGATGCCGAGTGTTGATGGTAGTGTCCCCCACGACCGTCTGAAGCGCACCGACAGCCACCCGGAGCCCAGCCAGCCCGTCAGGACCAGCCCAGAGTCTGCCAGCTCAGCGCATGCTTACTGCTCCGCCCATCCACCATGGGCAGTCCCCGGCTCCTCTCCAACCTCCTCTCTCTCTCTGTCCTCATGGCCATCTCTCCTCCTCAGCTCCCCACCATCAACAGGCCAACCCCTGCATATCACTGCTTGATTTCTAAGTGCTTCCAGGCAATGACATCTCATGCATAAGTTTAACACAACCTTTAAGGAAAGTAATATTCTTTCACTTCCATGAATTCAACTTCTGTAAAAGACTATTGTGAAGTAATTTACACATGCAAGGCTATTACGAACCAAGTATTTACTAAGTAGTATGTATGTTTATAAATGTATATAGTATATATAGTTTCAGGATTGCCTTAGAGGTTTCTGTTTGGACCCACGACCTCATCCATCCTGATGATGGGGGCTTATCTTCCCACAATAAACCCCTTTTCCTTCTTCCACATGCCACTAGAGGGCATGAAGCAGCCTATCAGGAGGTTTAATGAGCTCAGGAGATTTTATCTCATGTAAACTTTTAACCTGTGTAGTTAAGTGTATTTGTCATGAAAGCTATAATTGCTAGTTTGTGGAAAAGGACAAGAGTTTGATAAACATTTAGTTCTTTAATAGTATATTATGTACATTTCCTTATTGTATTGTGTCCCACTAATCTCAGTTCTCCCAACCCAACCCTCCAAACCCTGTTCTTCCCTCTTTGTGGGCGGCACAGTGTCCCAGTGGTTAACATTGCACCCAGCAGCAAGAAGGTCACACCAGGTCCTTTCTGTGTGAAAATCTGAATGTTCCACCCGTGTTCATGTTCAATGCTCCTGCTTCCTCCAGCCATCGAAGACAAAAATGCTCAGCTTTTTACTTCCGTAGTTGTTTTTCTTCTCCTTCAATCACAGGAACCTCAGGATGATGATGAAGCAAACATGATATTTTTGACCATTGCTCAGTACAGGATATTAAGATTACATCTATTCTGACAATAAAAATTGTAAATATTACAGAGTAAACTGCCCAAATAACAGACAATTGAGCAGAGGAGCAATGTCTCAACATATAGCAGCTGAAGTGACCACACCCAAACTCCTCTTTAGGTAACAAATGGACTAAACCTCCCTAATGAGGCTCATGTCATACAGGTAGAAATTGCATGACTGATACAAGTCAGAAAGTGATATTCACGTGGATTCAATGCGATAAAAAGAAAAGGAAAGATTCATCTGGCGGTGGAAAAGGAAAGATAAACATGAGGATGAAAGAAAAAGGAACATTAAGAAGAATTTGCAGTGCTAGATTGAGTGTTTGCATAGTTTAAAAACATTATAGAATAAAGAGGACTTTCTGCCGTATTGTAAGCCAGCCAGCAGTGTGTTCCTAAAAGCCTTCCCCCGGTGCGCTGTTGCTGTGCAGCCGTGCCAACTCGTCAGCTGATCCTGCTTGTTCGCTTATCGCAGCTGTCGGAGTATCCGGTCCTCGGGGTCCTGCGTTTTATTACTGAGCTGTATAGACCAGTCATAGCTGCTGTGATGCAAAACACATTGAGGTTATTATGATGAAGGAATATTAAAGAGGACTATAATTACTGGTGGTTAACCTCCGTTTAAGGAATGCTTTAATGTTTATGGGTTATAGCCGGACGCAGTTTTATTACACGTCTATTCAGACGACGGGAAATATAAGACAATCGATTTCTTTAGGTCAATACTGCACCGCAACTTTAATAATAAATTATTATTTTGCTGTCTAATGTTTGAATGTACCTACTAAGCGGACTATTTTAAGCCCTTTAGAAAAAAAGCGTTTGCTGAATGAAAAATGTAAATGTGAACGTAAATTAATAGAAAAGTCAGATGATCTCATTTAACTCCACATGCGCGTTTTCTTGTTGGCGTATTTCTGCGCCAAATAGTCCTTTGTTTACATGCAGTCCCCCGTCTCTGCGGAAGGAGGCTTTCGGTAGTGCAGTGTGACTCCTACCAGCTGTTTCCCGCCTTGAAAGCCACCCGATCAGCTGCATACACACACACACGGTCATGCAGAGGGAGAAAGCAAAGGGGAGGGGGAGAAAGAGAGAGAGAGAGAGAGGTAGAGCGCCACACACAACGAGGGAACCCCATCAGCTGGAAGTCGAGTAACATTACAACTCTCAGCAGCCTGAAACTACATTACATAGCCGAGGGATTGTGATTTTCTTGGTGGATTTAACCCGTGTCGCATAACGGGATCTGTGCTCACTAACGTCACCCTTTTTCTTTTTAACCACGGTGACTGTTTTTGCTGTTTTTTTTTTTTCCCGAGGAGGTGGGTGACCAAACTGGAGAACGGCGAGCATGGAGTTTTTCATGGTACCAGCTCAGAAGGTGCCCTCCTTGCAACACTTCAGGAAAACGGAGAAAGAAGTGATTGGAGGTCTTTGTAGGTGTGTATAAAGGCGCTTCACCCCGCAGGCTGTGTTTATTATCATTTGCTCGGAGTACTTAGAGACGGAGCTGAGGCAACATGCTTGATCCGATCTGTTATTGTGTACACGACCCACTCACTGGCAACTGCGGGCATTATTTATCATCAACGACTGGAATAATATCACGTCCGGGCAAGAGGGGGTTCAGACACAGACCCAGACACCCTCCCGGAGTTGTTATTTCAAACATTTTGCTCTGAAATCAATGTATTTTGTGGCTAACAAACACAAACCACGTGGTTCCATGCACACCACGCTGCTCTTCCGCTCCAGAGCGCATCCTCGCTCTATTTATCCTCAAATTATCCCCGGGTGACACTTAAAGGCTGCTGTGATTTGCATGAGAAAAGAAACAAATATACACGCGGGTGTTGGGCACTCTTAAAGGGGTTCTTTTCGCCGCAAGAACGGGGGCGCCAGCGCTTCTGCTCAGAGCGATCCTAAGTTATTGTGGGTCGTGCGGCCATGCTTGTGGCTTGTGCTAAAAAGTGAGGGGGTCTGGCGTGTGTTTCCTGTTTATGCCGCCCTGTTTTCGTTCACTCCGACATTAATTTTCACAGCTGCTGTCAAAATGTCCCACACTCGATGCAGTGATAGCTTTATGCGTGTATCTGCTTGGCTGGTTCACGCTAGCAACTCGCCTCCTCTGCGTCTTTTCATCCCGCAACTCTGCCATGCTGCCTGCCGCATTGTTGTAATGGCGGGGGACAAGAAGAGTCTGCTCGTAGCACGGTGGTGGTGCTGCGGTCTGTGAAGACGACTGGCGTTGTATTTGGTGCTTCTAGAGAGCATATTTCATCCACCGTGTCGGTAAAATGGGAATATTTTCGTTTGAGGGAAAGCAGGAAATATGTTTAGTGGCGATATTAATAAGGGGGTGTGTATGTCGCGGAAGGCCCGTCGATACGTCCGCAGCCCTGCTTGAAGAGGGAGGCGGAGGGATCTGCTGCTGATGATGCTCGTGAGACGGGTTGTGTGGGAAATGTAGTCCTTTTGATTTTATTTATATTTCCTCTGATACATTTCTTATAATTCCTGTAAACAACGAACCCAAAATTAACTCAGTTCGACACAACTGTGTATTCATTTTAAAGCTAATGGAAGTGTAACAGAGTGTTGCATTTTATCAAATTATCAAGAGACCATGTGACTAGATAGGTAGACATCCAGATAGATGGATACATCCATAGATAGATAACTTTATTTATCCCCAATTGAAAATTGCAGTGTTGCAACTGTAATTTACATAAATTAGTAAAGGCACATTGCTGACAAACTATAGACTGCATATTAAATGCAGAATGTTCTGTTGTACATTGGCACTCAGAAGATGTCTCCTCTCCCGGCACAGATGGGAGTGACTGTGTACTGCTGTCACGGTGGGCAGGAATGATATCCTGTAGTGATAACTATTAATGTGAAGTTGAGGGAGCCTACAGCTGAAACAACTCTGACCAGTAGGTCATGCAGGGGATGTGAAGAGTTGTCCATAATGCTGAGCCGTTTCCCCGTCTTCTTTATCAGCTTGTTCAGTGTCACTGGCTCTGATGCTGCTGCTCCGACAGATGGCTGCAAGGAAAAATGGCACAAGATATTCAGCATCTTGCAGCACACATAAGAAGTAGCGTCTGCTCTGTGCCTTTCTGTAGACAGCCTCAGTGTTGCACTTTCGATCCAGTCTGTTGTCAAGGTGAACACCCAGGTGTGTGCAGCTCTCCACCAACTCGTCCTCTCTCCTTAGGATGGAATTGCTGTTCAATTAAGTCTCGGCCCCCTTAAAGTACACAACAGTCTTAGGCCACATTTAAATATACTAGTATTTCTAAACTTAAAACGTCATGTATTCTAATGTCATATTTACATGTCTATGCACATGCACAAACCTAAATATAATCATCTTACTATAATGGAAGATGAGTATAGCAGCCAATTCCCTTTTGAGATGCTACATAACTGAGTAGAATCAAATTAAAGGACAACTGATAAGATAGTCCCCAAAAATGTACTGCTGATCACCAAACGGACTTATCCTTTCAGCTCGGCTGGTACTCATTTGCAACTCCTGTTTTATACATCGACTCGCTCTCCTCCACGAGCTCTTCCTCTGTGCTGGTTTGTGTTTGTGCGATATGGTGAAGTCCAGGCCCGGTTGGTCATGTTTTGGCAGCGGGTGTGTTTGCTGGATGTGGCCCTGCAATGCGCGCACACAAACAACTTTTGTCATCTGTGTCTGCACAATTGTTCCCAGTGTTTGCACTGAGGCAGCTGAGTCAGTACAGATAAGAGCTTGGCTAGAGAGGGTCCCAGAGATACTGAACTTGATACAGAGGATGTTGGAGGAACTTTGATGCAACTGAATTGAGAGGAAATTCTACGCAATGAGCCTACAGCCGCGGCAATTCTAGGGTAGAAATATATAAAGACAAGTAACTGCTCTAAGGAGATCTCAGAAAACCTGAAGTGGAGCAACCAGCAGTGATGACATTATAATCATTGCCAGATTGCACAGTGTTCAGATTAATCTGATACTTCTTGTTTTATGGTTAAAAATATTAATTCTAACTGATCCACACTGGAGTAGTTACTCAGAGGTAAAATATCAATGCACTGTAAACATATGAGTCATATTCTGTCTGCTGTCAATGATAATGTGACAATAAGTGGAGAGAGTCCATTCACCTTGATCGTGGAATGTGTATGTTTTCACACCTCCCTCTAGCCAGGATCCTCCAAACACGCAGCTACGCTCATTTTTCTATGCCGTGCAGAGCACTGCCCCCGCCCCATCACTGTGAGGTAAATGGTAACAGGTGGTACAGTGATAATAATCTGCTGGTTATAGTGGATCATATAACATCATATAACACACGAAATATAAAACTCTTCCCTCAAAATCAAACGGCAGAGATCCCCAATAACAGCAGCCTCAGCGGGTGAAGTAACGAGACGTGTGTTAACACTGTATTTACTTCATTTATGACCATCTACTCCCAAATAGTGCATCAAGAAACAAGAAAGCAAGCAAACTTGTGTAAGAACATGAGAAGACTCAGCATGATATAGGTTACATAACAGTGACTGTGTAATGATACCCACGTTTTTGTAGCTTGTCAATTGTATTCAAGCCAGATTCTGTCCAGTGGAAGGTCTTTACCCTGCAGCAGGATGGCAATCAGTGTTTTATTCTGAAGGGGTTTGCTTCATTGGAAATAACTGCTTTATAACCCCTTTTCCTCTGGTGCCTTTCGAATTAGGGCAAAACTCCCCACATAAAGGTTGCTTTCGCCAAAACCTGCAAACAGTTCTTACCGACGTTCTTCTGACCTCCTCCCCCCCCCCCCC
>CAAKHC010003926.1:46747-68149 GCA_901007825.1 Macroramphosus scolopax | reverse complement strand
CAAACGGCTACAATGAGGCAAGTTAAAAGCATGATTCAGGTGACGACAACAGTCAATATCCCCCCCGCACGACAAAATTAAGACAAGGATGGCATCTCTTTCCCCCCCCCCCCCCCCCCCCCCCCCCCCTCCTTTCTTCTTTAGTCTGGCCAACATTCCTCTGACCCCAGAAACGGCCCGGGACCAAGAGCGGCGAATTCGCAGGGAGATTGCCAACAGCAACGAGCGTCGGCGTATGCAGAGCATCAATGCTGGATTCCAGTCACTTAAAACACTCATCCCACACAGCGATGGAGAGAAGCTCAGCAAGGTGGGGTCACAGAGACTTTTGAAGTAGGGGATGAGTTTGATGTATCTGCGAAGGGTTGAATTCAACCTTCTTGCTCTCCTCTCGACAGGCTGCCATCCTGCAACAGACAGCAGAGTACATTTTTACTTTGGAGCAGGAGAAGACGCGGCTATTGCAGCAGAACAGTCAACTCAAACGAATCATACAGGTAGAGCATCGCCCAGCGACAGGGTCTTCTTATCTTTCATGTCATTGTCCCTCTAGCTACAGACTTGTATTCTTTCTTTGCCCTCCGAAGGAGTTAAGTGGTTCCTCCCCGAAGAGGAGGCGTGCAGAGGAGAAGGATGAAGGAATCGGCTCACCCGACATTCTGGAAGAGGAGAAAACTGAGGACTTGAGGAGGGAGATGATCGAGCTGAGGCAGCAGCTGGAGAAAGAGCGCTCGGTGAGGATGATGCTGGAAGATCAGGTGAGCAACATGCAACACAGCTTCCGCCGATTTCTAGACTCGACCGTGTGTCCTGACCACCCCAGTGACTAATTAAAGACTTATATGTGACGACATGCTAATTCACCGTTTTTATCATCTGCCCTGTGTGTCAGATGCGTTCCCTCGATGCCCAGTTATACCCAGAGAAACTGAAGGCGATCGCCCAGCAGCTCCAGGAGCAGCAGGCCCAATCACCGAGCCTTGGCTGTCTGCAGCAGCACAAGCAGCTGGACAGGGACCTTACTCCAGCCCACAGCCCACAGGTTGGAAACACTTGAATTGTACAACACTAAAGAATTGGGCTTGTGTGCTGGGGAATAAACATTTTATCCATTAAAAACAATAATCAATACATTTATATTTCCAGATGAATCATAGGCAGTCGTTGAGCAAACATATCTGTCTAATCTCACAATGCACTGTAGGTGTCACTGACAGTCAGTGTCTTCCATGTCCAGAGTCAAGACACATGAACAGCGTGTTAGATGAGCAGCTCACACATCTTTCTTCCGTGCCTGTCTCCTCTCCCGACAACCGGGGTGTCTGGTTTCTACAGTCGAACCGAATGTGATGCCAAATCAATCCATGTGTGCCGTCTGCCGTCCCCGTCCATTCCTCCCGGCAGCTGGTAGTGAATGATGATTGATAAGATGTAGACTGTCACTCTCTGACTCCTCAAGAAAAGCGTGCGAGCGATACGACTTCATTATCACTGCGGACAAAATAGTACGGGGGAAAAAAATAAGCGCTGTGGAAATCCACGTTTAAATTGCGAGCTTCATGCCTGTGCATGTTGACAGGTTTGACACAATCGGTGCCATCAGATGGGAGGGGGCGCGACGCTCTAGCTCACATGGAGCCAATGCATCTTAAGCTGCACCCTTATGAGATATCTGAGCTCCCCTTGCTGCACCATTTCCGATGCCAGGTCAACTCAATGACTAGCCAATAGCAGGCTCCACCTGTCTGCAGCAGGACACACACCTCTTGCAGCATTCTCGTGAAAGTTGTGCGCACTAACATCAGCTACGTAATAATAACTGTGTGATCATTGCTCCTTGTCTACCAGGTGTTGGCCCCCGCTACCCCCCCTGCACCTACACACCATGCTACAGTCATCGTCCCTGCACCTGTCCAACCTCCACAGCCCCATCATGTCACCGTGGTAACCATGGGCCCGGCGTCCGTTATCAATACAGTCTCAACATCTCGACAGAACCTGGACACCATCGTTCAAGTAAGACATCCGTCAAAAAATGGGCTTTTAGACAGAAGTTTACCTGCAACTGAACACTAGAGGCTGCTGTTGTCACCACTCATCTATCTGATCTATCTATCCTCCAGGCAATCCAGCACATCGAGGGCACCCAGGGGAAGGCTTGTGCAGGCGAGGAAGAGCAGCGGAGGGCGGTCATCGTCACTTCGGGTCGCGTCCTCTCTGACGCGGCGGGCTCAGACACAGCCTCCAACAGCGACGGGCCCGATGACTGTTCACTGCCCTGAGTTCATCGCTGACGCCTCGCACGCCGTACACTAGCATACATCCACACACAACCACAGAAATGCAAAGAGCTCGAGCAGACCGGGGCTACGGAAGGCTACATAGCACTCTTCTTCAGTTGACATAAATAGGGCTGGTAGACAGAATAAAGCACTCGTTTTTTTGTTATTCTAATACAAACACTCTTACATGTTGTACCTTGATAGGCAGCCCGAGTAGGTTTACACTTAGACACTCATACAGGCAGACTCGTCTGCATTTTTTTCTCTGCTTATCTACAGCCTCCTGTTCTTTCACTCACATCCAATCTCCTGTCTGTTAATCCATAGAAAGGTTATTAGAGGAACAACTTCACTGACTAATCTGTAAATGCTCGTTCTATCGTTCGAATGTCTGCTATACATCTCAATTATCCACCTGGGGTTTTTTTTGGTTTTTTTTGGAGTTACGTGATGGATCTGCGAATCAGGAGACAAACTTAACGAAGAGCCCATCAGTGTGGCCTCGTCACCACCCAAGCATGTTCATCTTTAAACTCCCTTTTTCTCCTCCCGACCCGCCTGAGCTGTTTCAAGAGACACTGTGAGCTAACAAGACTGTCTCCACCTTTTTAGGCTTCTAACGGAAATATATGTCCTTTTACTCTCGTGAAGTCTACTTTTACACGTTTCTGTTAAGTCTCCTTCAGCCAGCAAGTTCAAGTGATTGTACTGGAAGAAAAAAAAAGAACCACAGTTACAGAATTTTAAAAGCTGTTTTCATGGCTGAACGGTGCTCGTAGTAAATGAAGCGAAGCTCGGGAGGAGAGAGTGCACTTACTGGTTCACAACTCTTTTCTGTTTGTTTGTTTGTTTGCTGCCTTTTTTTTACTGGGCTGGGTTCCCAGTAATCCCACATATGTATTTGGCATTTCTTTTTTTTTTTTCTTTTTACTCATGGCCTGGAAAAAAAAAACAGTGCTTTGACATGTGTTGACACCCTCTCCCCTTTGTAATATAAAAGCACCTGGCTTGTTAATAAGCTAATCACTCTCGCGTGATTCCCGCTGGTGTGTATGTGTGTCCTGTTTAGCATTTGGAATTAGCAGGGCTAAGGGGTGCCCCGGACTCTGGCAGTCTATAACAGCACCGCCGTTGCCTTGAAATTAAAGGCACACTCGTATGTGTGCGCAACACTCACACGTACATCCAACTGACATACAATCATTTTGTTTGCTCGACCTGAAGGGCTGGTCGTGTTCAGCCCTTACAGTGTAGTTTCTTGTCCACACGTTTTGGACATCTATCAAAGCAGAGTATGCTTCACATAGGAGGAAAATGCCCAGTGAAATTGTTTGAATGTGCCATGGAGGTGAGTGGGTAGACCACACGCCCTATGCATTTCCTTACTAAGACAATAATGTTCTCTGTGCGCTCTTTGTCTAATGCATCATTCTATTTACATGTTTCTGCTTACCTTTTTAAATGTTTTTTTTTTTTTTTTGCCTAAAACTGTTTGATGACAGTCAGATAGACATGAAGATGTAGCGAAGAGTGGCAGCAGCTTGCCTTACATATAGCCTGTGGGTGCAGGGAGGCACTGCAAAGGCAGCCTTAACACAGCCCTGGGGTCCGAGAGACGTACCTGAACACTTGATCTGAGCCTTTCGGGTGGCTGCTGGAACAATTCTGGTTTTCACCGTGACATCCCAAACAGGCCCTGGGTGTGTTAGAAGATGCTCTCATTTTGTCTGAGTTGTATTTATGTCATGTTTGGTTAAAAAAAAAAAAAATGAACAGGTTGCTGGTACCCTAATGACATTAAAGCGCTCCTAATTATTTTCCCCCCCACAGGTGTTCAAAGTGTATCTGCATCCTGACTCCTGGTTGCATTTCCATGTAGTTAAAGTGTTTTTACCCCCCACTGTGTGCACTATTCTCACCAGATGTGTGGAAAGATCCACAATCAAACGGTGACATTCCATTAGATTTTACACATTTTTATTATTCCGGGTGACTTTTCAAAAGTTAAACCTGGTGTATGTGGAGATCACACTTATGTTAAGGGCTGACACATCCCTGGTATTTCTAAATTCAATTGAGGGACGACCGTAAGTGGTTCCAGATGAACAGCTGGCACTATTTACGTCAAAGCCCTTTTAGAAATATTGATGTCCAAATGAGTGACATGTCCCCCCCCCCAGTACTTATCAGTATAGGAAGTGGATCCCTGGTTATTGCATTGAGTTTCTGCATTAGATTGTTTTCTGCTGAAGCCCAGAACTGTTTCCACTTGTGTACTTTCGCTCCGTTCCGTGTTAGGATACATTACGTGGACATATCAGATTGTCAGATCAGTAAATGGGGTCAAGATTACAAAGCACTTACTGTACTCTACTGGAGTCGGCCTCTTTCTTTTGTAAAGAGGGGCAGCTCCTCAGCTGAAGCTCTTGAGGTTCCAAGTAAAAACCGCACAGCTGTGTATCCTCCCCCCTCCTTCTCCCTCCATGTCCAGGCCTCCTACATCTTGTTTGACCATCACATCTTTGATCTTTTGCAATCATCATTTGTGCTGTCTTCGTTTATCTGTTGTCAGAATCTCTCGTCTCCTTTCACATTTCGCCGCTCCCTCCTTTCCCCCTTTTTTTTTTTTTTTTTTTTCCAGACCTGTCAGTGCATACGGTCATCAAAAAGCTATTTTGTTCTTTTAAGAGAAATGTTTTTGGGATGAAGAGGCTTGTGCCTTTGTAAAGACAGAATAATAAAGTTTGTACTTTGTTTTTTACACATTGGCCTCGTGTGTGTGTAATTTTTCAAAATGTTGTTTTGCTCTAAGAACTTAGAAAGCATGTGTGTGATTATAGAAGCGGTGACATAACCGTCTGTATCGGTCTCCAGGCCTGGTTGGCCGTCACTCAAGCAGTACAGTTGATGCACAAGTGTCTTTTTCTGATTGGTGGACGGGACGTCGGAGCCCCTCCACGCCCTGCGGATCATTGCTAAATTAGGACGGACCACCTTCCGTGTGACGGTTAAAGTGCTCACCAGGGACGGGAGGTGGCATCTCATGCTGTCACCTCCTGACTCGTATTCAATCATTCCAGGCCTCATGTTCACACACTCACACGTTCATTGTTAAATACCTTAAATACCGTCCTCCTCTTATTACTAATGACTAATGTTCGCTGTCCCTTCTATACGAAATGCAGACCTGCAGACTGAAAAGAAACTCCTGGCTGCAGTTGCATAATAATCTGACGACAGAAGCTTCATTACAACAGTAAATAATGCAGGAAAACTTCCCAGACTAAAATGTCTGACTGCAGTGCTAATTAGAGAGAAAATGCCCCACGGCAACATCATTTTAATCTTCTCTAGCTATTATTGAGGACACTGAGGACATTCATTTCTGGTAATAAGTGGATTTATTGACCTGAGACCTATTTTCTAGTTTTAAACCAATAAAATATGTTAATGGGGGCAGAAGATTTTCCTTCCGGTAGGTTGGGGAAGAATTAAATACAGCTCATGTTAAGGAATTCAATTAAAAGAAAATTAAATTGTACAGTTAAGTAAATGAGGACTATTAAATATCCAAATAATAACTAGAAGCACTATGAGAACGCAGACTTCTGTCCTTAATATGTATATTAGATAATGATAATTAAAACAGGCTGTCTGGTGTCTTGCCTGTTGGGGCTTTTGAGACGGGACTAGTACTCATGACCTCAGCATTTTCTTTTTAAATCCTTTGGCCTCGTCCACCAAGACATGAATTATATGCAAAAGCTGAAAATGACACCTTTCATAGCCAGGTCTCTGAAACACCATAAAGCTTCGGCCAACATTTTATGAGAGACGTCCCCTGATGCCAGTGTTTGTCAGTCTGCGGTATGCAAAGTATTTATGTTCAGCAGAATCTCGTTAGGAGCACAGGATCCCCCCATGAGAACATAATCATACCCCTCAACCACTTCCCACCACCGGTGCAGTGCAGGGCCGCAGGATTAAGGCCGTTTTACCCAACCAAAATGAACATGCTGTTTTGTTTGGACACACGTCCTAAGTCATTTGGGATGGACATGCTCGAGCAGGAAACTCCTGCCATATTTTGGGGATTAAGTTAGAGTTGAGATGTTGATTCCCTGAGGAATTGGGAGATTATGTTTAGCACAGTGTGCCTGCTTGAGTGTGATAAAGAAGTAATCCGCCTAGCGTTTAGCTGTGTTAGGGATTTTAGGTTGACTCAGGGGTCCTGATGTCCCAGACATACCCTGTCCTCATCCCCTTCCCTTCATCAGACACGCACGCACGCACGCACGCACGCACGATTGAGATTCTCTTTCTGATTATGTCAGTGACATCATTGCATGTTAAAGGTATAGTTCGCGGTATTATTCTATTTCTTGACCCTTTCCGAAGTTAACAAGTAGCCATACCGTCACCTTCACAGATTCCTTTATAACATCTGTATAACATCTTATACGTTATTCAATCAGTGCAGAAATGATAAACGGAAAGCTGTTGCTGGTTTTCGCCACCAGTTGCGTCATGAATATTACAAGTCACTGTGTCCAGTTAAGAAAAACACAGCTTGTGAAAGTGACTATAAAACTTTAAGTGTAATTTCAACTACAAACATTATAAACATTCCTGAGAATCTGAGTGATTCATCACTGAAAGTTATCGTCGCCTCTCCTTGCACCGGCGTCCGAGCTGCGATGTCTCTAAAAAGGAGGCAGCTGCTTGCACACCTGTGTCGAGTCCCTGTGGCACGCTATGACTCCCATAGCACCTCGAATACACAGCGAACACTCGCCCACCGTCAGCTGGCCCTGTCTGTGCCCCGCCTCCTCAGTCCTCCTGCCCTTTAACCTTCCTGCCTCGGTATATATAGTCAGTGTGACTATCAGAGTTCTCCTGGCAGCCATCATGAAGGGTACCGTCTGGATCTGCTGTTTCGTCTCCCTGCTGCTTTTGCAGGCCACAGCAGGTAAGACTCATAGGGAGTTTGATCAAATTTCCACAGGCGTCTTTGTTTATGTCTCGTGGCGACTGAGACACTAGATATCTGTATGTGCATTAATGCTGCCAATGAATGAAATAGGGGTGTGGTTGGTTTAGTAAACATCTGTGGAACATTTCTAAAGCAGTTTTGATGCAGAATATCTGATTAAAACTCTTATCCAGAGATATGAAAGTAGGTAGTATCTTGTGTCCATTGTCGGGGGAGCGCAAGGAACGACACTGGCTTTCAACGACAGAGTGACAGTCACGGGGGCAGCAGTCCAGGATAGACAGTGACAGGGACAGGGTTTAACTTTTGGCGTCTTGTGTAAAACGATGGACCGAAACACATCAGTGTCTTTGGACATGTGAGCAAATAATGAGCAAATGTCTTATCATGTATGTCGCAGAGTTTCTGAAGGAGAAGAACATTGAAACTAGTTCCGTCTCGTGTGGACTGACAGCGTGCCAGCTGTTCGAACACATGGCACCAGCTGATAGACAATCTATCCAAGGAGAAGGCAGGCTGG
This sequence comes from Macroramphosus scolopax, assembly GCA_901007825.1. NCBI lineage: Eukaryota > Metazoa > Chordata > Actinopteri > Syngnathiformes > Centriscidae > Macroramphosus > Macroramphosus scolopax. The sequence goes on along the minus strand of CAAKHC010003926.1, from coordinate 60,354 downwards.
AGCTTGATTTATATCACTTCTGTATTCACAGATTTAGATGCAGCTTCTGTAATTATAACATCTTAAAGTACACGGATCGTGGCATCGACACGATATATCTGATAACGTATCACCAGTGGAGTTCGATATCTCTGCGAGCTGATGACCCAGAGTACCCCCAGACTACCACAGGTGTAATTGTGGGTTGACTTGGGCAGGAGAAGTTTGCGATACCCTTGCGTGTCACCCTTGTCCGTCCTTGAGGTGGGTTCAGCTCTGCAGCCCGGGGCCAGGCCTCCATATTCCGGGCTGCTGTCAGGTGTCTAAGATTGGAAGGCCTCCTGAAACCCAACACTGTCCACTACAGTTCCTCCCTCCGCTCGACTCCCCTTCCCTCCTGACTTCTCACCCCTCCCAACCCGTGCTACCCTTTAGATACACGGCACAGCTGCTGTCACTCTGCACTGTCACAATCACAATTTATTCCCAGCAGTTGGCCTTATAGGGACATGCATTCTCCAGCAGGAGGGGCTGTACTGTGGCTGCAGCCCATTGCTCACAGACCTATTCAGTCAGTCCCACACAGGTATTTTTAAGTGGCCTCTAAATTCACTGCATATGCATGAAAATTGACTTTTACATCAGAGCTTACACAGGTTCTGATTCTACCAGCAGTTTATGTTATGAGAATCAAGAACTCCCTTTGTCACGATACGTGTTATTGAAGGCTTGGATGTCTGCTAGGATCTCCATCGACGTATTTAACTCAGCAAGGACGAGCAAAAAATGTCATCTCCCTCTGATGAAATGTGATATTGATTTGCTATCATTGCATCAGGGTCGTCTAACAGCTCAGAGCGGCGCCAATTTCCAAGCCCAAGAAGCAAATATATCAATATTACATTCAACGAGAATACTTGAATTCATTGTTGGTGTAATGTAGATCTGGTGAGTGAAAGGGTCGACGGCGTTTTAGTCTCGCACAACTTCCTTCCAGTAGAGGCGGATGAGCCACCCTCCGTGCAGCAGCTTCTGCAGTAGGTGGCTGGAAACACTTGCACTCTGTGAGGGTTGACTGGGTTCAAGGCCGGGATATCCAAACTGTGGAAAGTTAACAATACGAGCGCTCGGGAGCAATCAGAACATGAGTCCGTGTGGCAATCAGTATCAACTCAAAGGTTTGTTGCATACAGAAGCAGTTATATTCACAGGACAGGTGTGGTTAATCGTGAGTCATGTAAACAGAAGTGTATCGTTTTTTTCTGGGTACAGATCGTCAGAGAAGTGCAGCTGGTCTGGTAGCCTTGGGCATTCGTGATTATGATACAATGACTTACTGTTGATGGATTACATTTGTGTTGGTGTACTCTGTTCTGTCTTTTGAGACATTATCTGTTAGGATGTTCTGTTCCTGTGAAGTTGATAAGCAGGTAGCCCTTATATGGTCATGCAAGCATACAAAATATAATTGGCAGGTAACCCTTATATGGTCATGCAAGCATACAAAATATAATCATTACAGTTAGAATAAAGCTGAAAGCAGCAGTAGGATCTTGACATCTGTGAAATCTTACAATCACTTCTGTCTCTTGTTCAAGTTGACGACTTCTCAACATGACATTAACATGCATTGCATTCATCGCTGGCATGCAGCCGTGTGCATTTTAATGTCAAGTAATTGAGCACCTTGTAGAGATGATAGAAGTATAGCCAACCCTTCATCTCTGTATGTGTAGGCGTGGTTAGAAGCAGGTGGAGCAGGAAAGCCTTGCTCCATCTTTTTGGCCTTTATAGCTCATCTGGATGTTCATAGTGTTTCCCAGTCATGTGACTCCATGTGTTAAAGGGCTTCCGTCTTTCCCCCCAAAAATGACCAGAGGAACCTGTTTTTACTGTTACTGACCAACCTCCATGATTCTGCTCCTCACCACAGGTTATTATAGTGACTTTTGCATTAGGTTGCACACTCGGTGTTTGCAGATGAATCCGTATTATCTGCAGAACAATTCTTTCTAGTTTTGTTTCGTGTATTTTGATATATTGATTAGTTGCACACCATTGTGTTACTTAACCGGTAACATTTTACAACCTTGATGAAAGAAACAGTGTGCAGAGGGGACACATGGAAAATTAACGGCACCCCGGCCTCCGTGTGATCCCCTCTAATGGCATGCGGCATGTCTGGGACATCCCTCTGATGGTAGTAGAAGGGACACACCACTCGTTCTATACGCCCTTCGAGATTACGTTTTGCATATTGCCCAGTGTGCATAGATACATTTGTTAAAAGAAAAAAGGAACTAAAAGAGACAACATGGATTTATATACATTTACAGCATTCACACGTTCATACAATATACACCGTATACATACACAACACAGGTTTTTAAGTAACATTATGTAACTTTTGCTGAGCAGAAGCGGCCTCTGCTGCCACAAGTGTTGATGACAGGACACTGGTGAGAAATACTGTTTTAAAGAGAGAACAGACTGACGCCAGGCAGGAGGAAGGGAACAGTGTTCTCAGATGAATTTTAAGGTTGAGTAGGTAATGTTACTTTAAAGGTGCTATTTGTCTACCAAGTCTCCCAATCCCGCTTTGTCCTTAAAGAGGAGAAGTTCAGTCATTGACGCACGAGTTCCCTCCAAATGTCTTAACTCGGAGGCCCGCAAGACTCGCTTCAGCTGCTTGCGCGATCTCAGTCATTCGGACACTGCGTAAAGCATGTGACCATTGGTGAGTGTGAATCAACTTCAACTTCTGCCTAAGCTCCTGATTCGCCACAACAGACCTGTGCAGCTTCTTTATCACTGCTCATACCGAACCGATTTGCTTGTCAACCTCCCGCGACCTCAAACCTGGAGAAACATTCACTGCTTCACTCATCCTATAGAGGAAGCTATTTGTATGAGTGTTAATGAGTTTGCAAAGTAAACTTCAAAGTTCCAAACAGCACCTCTGGGACAAGCCCCCGAGTTCCAAGGACACCTGATGTCCTTTCATGGCTCATGAATAGTAGAGCAGGGACATCGGCATCAGATCAACACCTTAGCGTAAAGTGCCTTTGCCCTTGCACCTTCATTTGAGCCTGTCACTCCTCCTCATGTCTATTTGTCGCTGACCCCCATAGAGGACTTATAACGTGGATGTCACTAACATAAGATGGTCTGAAGGGGCTAGTAATAACCCTTAAGTCAACAAGGCTTGGTCCTAAAAACAGATCAGCCTTTACTGTACAGCAACAAGCTCCCACATTTGGATCTTGAAAGTCTTTTCATGTAAAGTCATTTTTCTGGGTCTAATGTGAACCATAGGAGACAGACACACATCTGAATTGTACTTTTGTATTGAATCACAGATGTTAAGCTTTCCAAGAATCAATCGTGCATTGGACATTTATGCCTTTAGCTCTGCTAGCGTAGCTCTTAGTTGGTAAATCTGTATTTTACACCACCAGTTCCGATGGATGTGGAGGCCTCCAAGTCTCCAGAATGACCAACAGTCAAAACCCTAAAATAGGAGGCAGTAATTCTGCCCCCTCCTCTGTCCGTCTTCTGACCCATTGTAGAGCTATTTCTGACTATGGGGGAGTACCAGCTCCACAAGCTGCGCCACCTGTTACCATCCATGGCCTCTTCTCACCACACCCTGCGCAAGCTCTCCTGACTGCTCTCACACCTCCGACCTTTGTGCTGGGAAGTTTGATTCTGCTTAAATTAAGCGTCATTACCACGAACACGAAAAGACGCGTGTATTGGCAGTAGTATTTACATCCATCGGTGTTTTAGAAACCTGTTCTCATGTAAAGATTTAATCTATATTTGGATGAAATCTTTCCAGTGGAATCCCCTGACCTTCAGTTAAGGTCGCCTGAATCCCCCCCCTGTACTCAGTATAAATCCTCTGGCCGGGGGTTCCGGCCGTGCCGGCCTCATCATGTTTGGTTTAATTCAATTTACCTCCACTGTGCTGCAAGCAGAACATGATCACGGGGTTTTGCACATCCTGGGGTTTCAGCTAATATAGTGTCAATGCACATGGCTGCAGACACATTCACTCCTACATACTGTAGGAATATATACACATCATATATACACATCAGGGTAAATCCCTGATTCAAAGCTTCATTAAATAATTAATTTTGTAACATAATGAGTTGAGAGCTATTAAGTTGTTTTTAAAAAGCTTCTTCATTTCAGTTGACGTCTGTGTATTTATAGAATAAATCTGCTCCGAACTTTGTGTCATGTGAATATCATGGCAGCACAGATGGAATTACAGAGAAGTTCACATTATGAACACATTCCAATCTGTACGGTTAATTATGATATTTGGCATTAAGTGAAACATATTTTAGTGTTGATGGACTCAATCTGATTTTGCTTAAGTTTGACAGTTACAGCTGATTGACCTTATGTCTGAAGACTGAGCTGCATCCACATAAGAATCTGGAGTTGAGCGTGACTTACTCAGCTGCCGAGGCAGTGCTGGGCTTAAATCGCCAACAGGATGTAGCGATGCCACCAGAATGTTTCTCCAAACTGACGGAGGGTTGTTTGGCAACGGGCTCAGTGAGGACACATGGTCCAGGGCACAAATGTGTGTGTGTGGGGGGGTGGGGGGGTTCAAGTCCCCTGGCGCCTGCAGGGTTAAATTGGAGCACTGATGCAAGGTTCGCCATCCACAGGCAACACTACCTCTCTGATCTTTGCGGAGTTTTGTCCGAGGGCCTCAAACAGGGATTGACTAGATTGGAAGGTGTTAACAAGTTCACAGCAGTTAAGGCCCACTCAATAGGCCGGTGCTAAAAGACACAGCTCTTCTTAGTGATGAGTCAAGTTACAGGAGATAGAGTGAGCTTTGCCGTACTGTTTGGATTGAATCACTGAAGATAAGGGACCTCCCGTAGAAAAGCTACTTTAGCCTCCGAGCAGAATCATCCTCAGAATCCTCTGATAGGTGAACTACGGCACCCTCGGAGAGTAACTCATCACATCATGTGCCAAAGCCTCACCCAGCGTTTGTTAAGATAACTTAAACTCTGCCTGTGTAAAGTTCCTCTTCAGCGGATTTTGACATGCAACCTGTGTATCACAGATGTTGCTGCGAGATTACGTCATGTATCGTTCTCTTTAAAGTTCATGTAAATGAAAGCCATTTAATTGGTGTTCTGTTCATTGGTGCATCAAGTGGAGTGACAGGATAAAGAGGGAGAAGCAGACAAGCCATTATTAGTTCACATGCATAAAAGGATCATTTATTTTCTTCTATCTCAAATGGTAATTCGGGTCCAATTTAATGTGTTCTTGTGATCTCCAGCTGCTTATAAAGATCGAAACACACGGCAACATTACCGATGTTTTTGAGGATTGCAGTATTAGTCATGCGCTTCTTTTCTTTTTGCCACTAACCTTTTGGTTTGTCTTGTTCTTGCACCGTGCTGAGAGCAGCATTGCACAGGCTTATTTTTAGCAGTTTGACTTGGGGAGAATCAGTGGTGCAGCGTTATTCCTTAGCCAGCAGTGGGTTTCTGCTGCCACACTGCAAAGCAGCATCTGTTTGGGTCTCAATTAAAGTCTGAACCATCAAATGTGCCTTTGCAGGGGTCCTCCACAGGTTGAAATGCTCCTTTTGGCGTCCTGTGATGTGATCGATTAACAGAACATGCTGCCTGGCTAATGCAGTTCTAGTTCGATGCTTGTGGTGTATTGGTATGAACACGTTCGTTTCAGGCTTGTAAACAATCAGGCTGCAGATGATTTCACTTGTAATTTGATACATCGTCAGTTTTGACCAAAGCAACGTGTTATTCTGATGCTTGGCCAGAAACACAAGAAGTCATTGACCACATGGCCGGTGGCTTTACTCCAGGTTAGGATGCCACGACAGCTGAGAGGGCTGCATCGTCTCATTCATATGCCATATAAAGTCAGTCGTACAAAACACTGTCACCATCCAACACGGCTTTGTTGTCATTTCTTTCTTGTTTGGTTCTGAATAGGAAAAGCTATTTGTTTGATATCTCTTCCAGAGAAACAACCTCAATGAACATTGATATGAAACTGTCAGGCAAAATCCGTTTTCAAAGAAATAGCTTTGAATCTTACCTCTTGCAGCTCTGGTCACCTCCTGACCTCTGCCACTTCTTACAACCCAGAATTTGCTGCTAATCCAGACAAGTATACGTCGAAAAAAAACTCCAATACAAATGTCAATGCTGCTCTTTGACTTGTGTAACGTGGACACCGATTACGATTCCTTCATGCATGGTGTTCATTTGAACTTTAATTGATATTTTTTGTCAAGGAGGTCGTTAGATGTTAATCACTAACCTTTTAATCAGTCTTTCAATCACACACAAGACAACGATTTGTTGTCATCATGTTAATTATTTTCCTTTACCAGTAAACTGGATTTAACTAGGATTTTGTCATTTAATTTAGTCTTCTCTGTGTTCTTTAAATGTGACATCTATTGTTGTTCCCTCCTCTGTGGGAGGGAGCCTCAAATCGAGGGTCTAAAGACAGAGGGTTTATAGATTGTAAGGCCCACTGAGGCAATGGAATTTGTGATTTTGGGCTATATAAATAAAATTGACTTCACTTGATGTGCTGACAGGAAGTATGCAGATAACGTGTTTATATGACATCATCAATAATCAGATTATGTTTTACCTGATTCGTTTTAATGAATCCTCCTACAGCTGCTTCTATATCAGCTTCAACTAAAATGCTGCAGATGCCTTTAATATTCTCTAACGACTCTATTAGGGGAGAGTCTGGTCGCCCGGGCGCTCAGGCCCATAAACCCTTCCAGGATGGATGTGTGAAAGAGGAAGATATCCCAACTGTTCCTATATTTAGCTCATAGCTGTAGCAGGTTTGTCTGAAGCAGGACTGTGTGGGAGGCATTACAGGGAGGCCCGCTCTGAGACCTGTGCACACAAGGACAGTCCGATAAGTCTCTGATAGGTGGGTAAATATAGAAGAGAAAAGACAGAGGATTGCACATCATTGTCTCATGTACATCACTGACTAGGCCCTCTCTCTCTCTCTCTCTCTCTCTCTCTCTCTCTCTCTCTCTCTCTCTCTCTCTCGCTCTCATCGTCGCTGTTGTTGTAAAGCCCATGGTGATGCCAAACAATTGCCTTTGTCTGGTTATTTAAAGGGTTTGCTTTCTAAATTAAGAACTGATTGTACTAACAGCTGTGATCCAAGTAATCCGAAACGATCAAAACTGGACATGACATAACGGTGAGCGGATACGTTCTGTCTCTGACACACACACCTGATATATTACACACATAGAAAACACGCATCTGCATCTTTTACGTGTTTTTATTTATCGCTCCCTGTCCTTGTGTATGTAGATACATAAATAGAAAGACATATCTAAGAATGCTAAAAATCACTTTAAAGCTGTTGAATGGATCGGACCCACAATGCAATTGGTTCTTTTCTGTCCTATGACACGTAATCCTGCTAACAGACAGACAAACAAACTCACGCAGGCGAAAAAAATAACCTTTTTAGAAGGTAATATGTACAAGACACTGCAGTTGGACCGAAGGTTCAACACTTGATCAAATGTCTGAAACTCATATTGACATTGTAATAATCTAATAATAAGATGTAACAGGATATTGATTGATGTGCAAGCAGAAGTAGCAACATTATTTGCGCTCTGTAGCAAAGTGTTATCGATCGAATACGTCTTGTTAGCATTAGCTGCTCTGCAAGGTCTGTAATTAAACTGTCATTTGATTGTGTTTTATGAAATCTGCCAACTTGATCTGAATGAATTGCTAGTTTATTTGGGCGTTAAAGTGTCAACCGAGTTTAATTTTGTCCTTGTGGTTCTTACAGAAGAAGAAGATCTAACCTCCGTCCTTCGAGACAAATCTCACATCGATGAGACGCTGCGACTTGCGACTGAGGAAAAGTCAGCAGACTATGCGGGTGAATGAGCTGTTTCATGTAGTTCATGATCAAGGAAGCTGTTTGTTTGTAGAATAGAAACCAGTTCTTCAATAACATGGACTGTCTTCTCGTCCTCCAGCGGCTATTCAGAGGTTGCGGAAGATCTACCACTCGTCCATCAAGCCGATGGAGCAGGCCTACAAATACAATGAGCTGAGGCAGCATGAGATCTCAGGTAGAACCGAGGCTTTGGTTGCACTCACTGTTCTGTTGTGTGGGTTTTCCTTTGGGTTGCTTTAGTGACAGATTTGTTTGTACTCATGCATCATCTTTACACGATCAACCCATACATCACATCTTGGGTTTAGGCTCTTAGGTCAGATACATGACTACATTCCAGCCAGGATGTCCCACCCATTCATAAACATTGTTACTGTATCCCCTCACTGTTGATCCCAAACCCCTTGCTCCCTCACTGAGCTCTCCTCACTATCCTTCATTTCCTTCACTCCTCTGTGCCTCACCCTCTCCTGCCCTTCCCGATCCCCTCCGCCGCCCCCCGTCTAACAGCCTACCCTGGACGAACCCTGGGGGACGCAGCCGCAGGTGCGTGTGGGTGGGGCTTACCTGTGCATGGCACTGCTTAAAGTGCTCCGCCCCTTCCTCTCCCCCTTCATTTGCCTTCATATATATGTGAGCCGCTTAGATTCTGCAAACATGGCTCACTCTGCAATGTTGTGCATTGCAACGTCCAATTGAGAATAAGACTTGAAAACCTCCTAGTAAAGAATTAAAAGGAACGAAATGTGATTACATAGATAATCCAGTGATGTCGGGGTTGCATGTGCAGCTGTGGCTTCAGCAAAGGGTATATAGGTCAAAGGAGGGGTCACTGGTGGGTACGGTCGGTGAGTGTTGTGCCACCAGCCTTATGATTTTTGTCTTTGTTGTAGTATTTTCTTTCTTTCTTTTTACCCAAATAATTTGGCTAATACTTAACAGGATTCTTTCAGCTTCGACCGACAGCAGAACTTCTCTGCGCCCCACCAACACACGTGCCCACGTCAGCCTGCTATGAAACACATAGCTTGTTTGAAAGTCTTGCGCTCTTGACACGGGGATGCAGCAATGCATTGACTTTTTTTTCCTTGTGCCATTAATCATGCTTAACAGCTTCAATTCGTTTTTTTTCATCATCTTTGTGCTCCGGATTGAAAGTGACTTCTTGGTGTCTCTCGGAATTTAAGTACAGTTCAGCCCAAAAACATTCCCATCGTACATTTGACATGGATTGTTGTTCGGTTGAACTATTGTTTCATGAGGCACGAGCAGATATGTCGACTGAAGCACAAGTTAACATCAGGTCAACATAGGACATCTCAAGTTCTCAGCATTTTTCCTATCAGCAACAAAAAGAATCGATCGGTTTGTCTGACATATATCTTCATCTGTGAAAAGATATTTTACATTATAACATTTTCGAATGGACTTGAGAGGTTCTACGTCATCATTTAGCCCATCATGCTTTCATTATCATCTCTGCCATGTGTCATTCGACCCACAGATGGAGAAATAACATCAAAGCCCTTGGTGCTGTTCCTGGGGCCCTGGAGTGTAGGAAAGTCCTCCATGATCAATTACCTCCTGGGCTTGAACGACAGCCCCTATCAGCTCTACACAGGTGCTGTACACACATTCTCTTTGCTATTTGGAAATCAATCTTGTTTAATGTAATCTTTGCTATAATCCATGATGAGTACTCGTGCAGCCCTCCAAAAGATGAAGTATGAGTTTGTGTCAAGTGTTCTGGCTATCAAGTCGGCTGATAATATGATAGATGTTCATATTATCTTCGAAGGCTCTACATTGATTTCTGCTAGTCTAGGACCCTTTCATCAATTAGTTCACTCCACATTTCTTATCTCATCTATGTGTGGATCGATCCGATGCTGTTCTTGCTAATCTCTCTTCCTCCTTGAAACCTCAGGAGCTGAGCCCACTACCTCCGAGTTCACGGTCATCATGCACGGGGAGAAGATCCGCTCTGTTGAGGGCATCGTGATGGCAGCAGACAGCTCTCGCTCCTTTTCTCCTCTCGAGAAGTTTGGCCAAAACTTCCTGGAAAAGCTAATTGGAATCGAGATGCCTCACAAGTTGCTCGAACGTGTGACCTTTGTAGACACGCCAGGAATCATTGAGAACCGCAAGCAACAGGAGAGAGGTAAACCACCAGGTTCTACTCTGTTTGCAGATTTCCATACACCAAAGAACTGCAACTCAGTTATCCCTTTCTCTTCTTCCTTTTAGGCTATCCCTTCAACGATGTGTGCCAGTGGTTCATTGACCGTGCTGACCTGATCTTTGTAGTTTTCGATCCCACCAAGCTGGACGTTGGTCTGGAGCTGGAGATGCTCTTCCGCCAGTTGAAAGGTCGCGAGTCCCAGATCCGCATCATCCTAAACAAGGCTGACAACTTGGTCACCCAGGACCTAATGAGGGTCTACGGAGCACTCTTTTGGAGCTTAGCTCCCCTCATTAACGTGACCGAACCCCCCCGTGTCTACGTCAGCTCTTTCTGGCCTTATGACTATGCGCCTGAAACCAGCCGAGAGCTCTTCAAGCGAGAGGAGATCTCCCTCCTAGAAGATCTCAACCAGGTGATTGAAAACCGTATGGAGAACAAGATTGCCTTCATCCGCCAGCATGGCATCCGCGTGCGCATCCATGGACTGCTGGTAGATCGCTATGTCCAGACCTTCAAAGAGAAGATGAGCTTCTTCAGCGACCCTGAACTAGTCTTCAAGGAGATTGTGGACGACCCCGACAAGTTCTACATTTTCAAGTCAATCCTTGCCAAGACGAATGTCAGCAAGTTTGACCTGCCGAACCGCGACGCTTACCGTGACTTCTTCGGCGTGAACCCTGTCACCAACTTTAAACCCCTGACGGCTCAGTGTTCCTACATCGGAGGTTGTCTGCTGGATAAGATCGAGAAGGCGATCACCAACGAGCTGCCCGCCCTTCTGAGCAGCATTAACTCTGGCAAACAGCCTGGTCTGTCCTCCTGTGAAACCACCGGTTGTGGGGAGAAGCCAAAAAATCGCTATCGAAAGAACTGAGAAAACACAAAAATAACCTGAGTGGGGGAAATGAGGAGATAGAGGAGGTGAAGAAAAGGGCTCTGATGTAAGGCAAGCCTACTTCTGTCAGAATGCCTGTATTATTGAGAAGACAGAGGAAAGGATATTAAAGTTTTTTCTCTTCAGGAGAGAATGGGAGGTGCATTTAGGGACTGTGGGGATGCAGATAGGGGAAGGGGAAGGGTCATTGTTTGATAAGGCAGCTTAAGGATACAAGTTGTAGAGAAAAGAGAACATGCCACTCAAGGATTTGTTAAAATACATGTCTTCCTCTCTTTCTGGCACAATCACAGTGGAATGTCTTGGATTTTTTTGGGGGGTCGGGGATATGTAATTAAGAGAAAATCCAACATCTTGGGACTGAAAACAGTCAATTGCCAGCTCCATTGTATGTGAATAAAACAGGAAAGTGGAAACAGGTGTTGCCAGTTTGTGTTGTAATATGCTAAAGAATTGCGTTACAGCAGGTCAATTCCAAATGCTTCAGAAGTTGATTTTGAAGCAGCTTTTTGTGGGTGCTATACAAAGCTTTTGCGTTTTGGGTAACTTCTGACATAGATTCACATTAACCCTGCATGTTAGAGTTGATATCTTATTTAACAGATGTTATTTTGGTGCATGCAATTGCCTTTTCAGCAAGCTCATGTAGTATTTCCTCATGTTACTGATACCTGAACCAACCCTGCCATGCAACAAATAAGGCCTTTTTTTTTCATAGTTTTATTTGCTCGTCAGTCTTGGTTGTTGACAACCTGTGAATTGAGCACTGTGATAGAAGCAGAGGTCAGGGTTCAAGGGTCAGAGTCTTCAGAGTGGGGTGGGAATGTTCATTCTGCTTCAATTCTTAACCTGTTCTTGCTGTGTTTGTCTATAAGTCTCTGGCAGAGATTCAATACTGTGGTATGACTTTTTTTTTTCCTTCATCATTAAGCTTCCCCGCATTTCTTTCAGAATGAAATAATAACAACTGAAGGATTTGTTTTAATAACAGCTGTTGTCTCCATTTGTTCTGCCATTTGTTCTGCAGGTTAGAAAATTTATTTATTGATTTTTCTGTTTAAACTTTCCAAATGGGCATTGAAGTAGGCTGTTGTACAAGGTGAACTATCCTACTGTGACATTTCACAAACCCTCACCACAATAATGCTATTGTTATTGATCGTGGACTTGTGGTGATGCGAGAAAGGTGAGGTGGAGGACTCATGAGCTGACCCCTGACCTCTGTAGAAAGAAGGACCCCGCCAGATACCAACCATTACACCCACAACAGGTTTGGAGTTATACATGATAACTATAAGTTCTTATAAAAGCCTACCTCAATGAACGTCACGGGAGTAGGGCATGGTGAAACTGTATACAGGGATAGTTAGACGTTTTGGGAAATACGCCCAATCAACACTTGACTAACACTCGGTAGTCAAGCGCATAACCCTGTCATTCACTCTGTTTTTTTATAGGGATTATATAAACATGATATAACATTTTAATTAGTGAGTTTCAGGGGTGTAAGTCAGCGCATTCATTAACCAAAATGTCAAACTATTGTTTTCAACACACCGTGATTCATCCTCAGAGACAGTAGGTGGTAAAGGGTACGGCTCTGAAAAGCCCCAAGGTAACTCATGGACAAATGCACTTCTAGTTCCCTCTGCCTCCTCCTCACTAACCGCAGTCTTTCCCAACTAAACTCTGAGGCTTAAATGCAAATTAAACTAAGAAACAAACTGGAAATAAACTTAATTTGTTTTCTGTTTCTTTGAGTGCGAGTGCTCCACAGGATGTTTAGTATGTTTACACTGCAGATTCAGGAATGCCCACCAGAGAGTGCTGTGTAAAAGTGTAAAAGGTTAAACAGGCCACTAATACTCATCAGGACAACATTTTAAAGTGAAGTGATGGCCTGGGCTAATTGACATTGTGTGGTTGTGTTTTTTGGTATTTTTAAAGTATCAACTATCTTAATTTACCTGTGAATTAGATTTGGAATGGATGTGTGTTAAATTTAAGTAGTTACTGATTCGCCTTTTTTTTGTTTTGGTATCAAATTTATCGTAGCCCCATTTGGATGCTTGATCATCAAGAATAAAGATTTCTGATTGACCAGGTAAATTGAAAGTTTGTGGTTATTCGACTCAAAAGTATAATTTTACTATAAGTAACCTTCATTTCAGAAAATGGGAAAAGGTAATTTTGCAGGAAACTCTTTTTCCTTTCTTTCTTTCTTTATTTGTCTCACAGTAGCTTCTCACAAACCTCTTCAACAACTCTGTGTGCATCCATGTCAGTGTTAAACCTTGTTGTCACCTGCGCATGGATACACTGAGGCTCCAGTCCCTCACATTTGAGTTTTAAGGCATGATTTTATCTAGGACCTGCATTGCACCAGCAGTTTGTCGTGACAGGGAGGGAGGGGGTGGGGGGGGGATTGTGTCTCTATGGTGGATGGATATGTCTCGATGTGAGTGTCTGTATGTGCTAGACCTCAGTAATAGTAACTCAAAACCCACGCGTGTCACTTTGAATGTATTTGCACTGATTATTCTACATGGAGACCGAGAAGAGTTTCCC
>CAAKHC010003926.1:11115-29791 GCA_901007825.1 Macroramphosus scolopax | reverse complement strand
TAGGACTAAAGCTAAAGCTAAGAGTAAGACTAAGGCTACAGCTAAGACAAAGGCTAAAGCTAAGACTAAGGCTGATGCTAAAGCTAAGACTAATTAGGCTTAGACTAAGACAAAGACTATGGCTAAGACAAAGGCTAAGGCTAAAGCTAAGACAAAGGCTAAAGCTAAGACTAAGGCATAGGCTAAGGCTAAGCAAGGAGTGGTTCAAGTTAAGGTTCTAGTTAGGCTAGTTTAGCATAGTTAGTAAGTCTACTTTAAGGAACAAGCTACATAAAGGTAAAAAGCTTCAATGAGCCTTGGCAAAGATTAAGTCTCTGGAAGTCTTCTGGAGGGAAGAACATCTTTCTATCTAGAGAAATTCCCTCATGTGGGGTTCTGATGACGAATGAAACACCCACAGCTGTTGAATGGGTTTAGATCAGGTGACTGCGAAGTCAACAGTATATGATTCACATATTTTCATTCCTGTCAAATCATTTGTTTGACCCCTTGTGCCCTTCGGATTGGAGGCCCCATGTCCTCCTGGAACAAACCACTCCCATCTGGATTGAATGGTTTCATCGTGGTCTGAAGCTGTTCCATCAAAACAACCTTGTATTGATCTGCAGTGACATTTCCCTGATCATTATGTTGCTGCACTCATTTAAAATGTTTACGTTAATTGGTCACCCGCCTGTATACTTTCAGCTCGCCGCCCTTCTTTCTGCTCAGGGCCCGTGGAGGTTTGACAATGGCAGTGTCTGAAACGAAACACTGCAATCATCCTCCGTTTTTGTGTGTTTGCTCGGCACAGCCAACCTCTACTCGGAGCCCCTCTTACATCACAGAAAGAGAAGGTACAGGGGCTGCCTTTGTCCCAGAAGCGCTTGGGTGTGCTGTGAAGAGGCGAGAGGAAGGGAGGAGTGGAAACGATGGTCCTGTTTGTTTCCTACTCTGTTTGCAAAGTGCTTTTCGCATGTCAAGCTCACCAAAAGGGGCTTCGAGAGGGAGATAATGTGACTGGGCTCTCAAGGGGAAAGGTTATGTATTGTTCCCAGCCAACTGATAGCACAGCACTTCAAATCCCACAAGGCCTACAGATTGTTGCTAATGATACTCTTCAATTAGCCCAGGGTCATCAGATATGGAGGCCAATACATACACATACCTGCATCACAGATCATTTGATGTGCGCAGGCTGACATAGGGGTCGACAGACTCACATATTCAGCTGGAAAGAGGCAATCTGAACACACAACATGAAGTTTCCTGACCTTTTTCCTCCATCGTGAGGCCCTTATAACTCAGTTGTATTCTGATTATGTTGGACCCTGTTGAAATGCACGGTGTTGAACAGCTGCTTGTCAAGCCGCTGTATCAGACAAACAATTCACTGCCTGACAACGTTGCTATTACCGTAGCTGCAGGGTTTGATCATAAAGAGGAAAGATTGTCCCCCGGCCAGGAGCACAAACACACACATCTGCACACACTTGAACTCTCGTAACCCTCTCATACAAACACACGGGGATAACGTCACGTATGTCTTTGGGAGCCCATGTGATGGATTAATCTTGGTCCTGTTTGGCTGTCGAGTCTCTGCCTTGCGAAGTCATTTCCTGAAACAAGCTGCCTGGCTGCATGATTGGATCAATGTAACATCTGAGATGGATTCCTGTTTTTAAGCATTATCTGCTTCTAAACTTTAGTCGGATGATAGGTGGTGCACTTAAGGCCAAATTAAGAAATGTTCCACCTATGTTAAGAAGTATCTTTTCTAAAAATCAAGCTTTGACCGAGGAGGATTTCTTTAGTTCTAGTTTCCAGTTCTGACACTTTATACTCTTATAGTACTATTTATGTCAAGCATCTTGCATTAAATTGTTAATCAAATGTGTTTATTTGGATATAGAGTTGTTATTCTCTCATTAAATCACTATCACTTTTCAATCTTCTCCCCTCTCTTTAAGTAATGAGCTTGTGCATGTATTATCATCCATTTGCCAACTGCCAAATAAGCTGTTACAGTCGTGGGGAATGGAGCTTAATGGTCCAGTGATTTCTCTTTCAGTGTATTCAGCTTGGCATGCCTCTTGCAGTTTCATTATTACTCACCAGGCGCCGTTGTGTTTACACAGCAGATACAGGATTTGCATTCAACGTGACTGTAAATATATTAATAAATGATACAGCGTGACTCATATTGTACGTGTTTTAGCTTGGAAAGGACTTGACTGTTTCTCTGAGTCAAACCTGCCCAGTCTGGTCTGTAGAAAATCTGAGCAAAGAAGAAAAAAAGTAACAACAATGAAAATCTTCCACCTACAGTCTTGGGGGAAATTAGGACATTCGGCAGATCGTCTTTGCTGCGTACTTTATCTCTTGCTCTCATTACCTGTGGTCATTTGATATGTCGAAAGAACAGCCTGTGTATCCAGCAGACCGTCTTCCGTCTGTTTAAGAGAAAGGGGAGGAGGGAAACAGAAAAGGGAAAAATAACCCCGTTGACCCATGAGCAGAAGCAGAAGTCAGTGTGTGTCATGGTGGGCGGTAGGGAGGAATTTGATTAGCAGACCAATGACATCAGTCCAGTGTGTGTGTGTGTGTGTTAGTGTGTGTGTGTGTGTGTGTGTGTTAGTGTGTGTGTGTGTGTGTGTCTTACTTGAGTTGCAGTTTTTAGCACATACTTATACAACACCTGCTGATGCATAATGCAAAAAATACCAATTACTGCTCAAGGTTCATTTCAGTCACTGTACCTTACATTCGCTTCAAAAGTCCGACAGTTTTCCAGGTCAGATTTGTACAACCATCGGTTGTATCACCTAACTATTTGTCCCATATCAACCTCTGTGTAGAAGTCACTCCCCGTCGTCGTCACTTTCATTGACGGCATTGCTGCCAGCTCCTACAAAATCATAAATAAATAAAAGTCCATGTTTTGTTTAAAACCCTTCATTCTGAATCTTTCTTTTTTTTAAGGTGAGCTGACAAACAGCTTACTCACATCTCGGAAAAGTGTGGGCGACAACATTCCAGTTAAGGCGCAAACGCTCGCAGGCACGCCCACACGCACGAACGTACGTCAATCAAAATAATAGCAGTGACCTTCAAAATAAAAAAAAATGGCAGTTGTATTGCGTGGATGATGTATTTTTATTTATGTTTGATTTCTAATTTACCATGGGCCTCACGGGGGCCGCTCAGGGACAGCCAAAGGGCCGTATGTGGCCCGGGAGCCGTACAATGAGCAGGTCTGGGATAAAGGGCGACATGACAAAGGAATCAGTGGCAGGCCCACTCACACGCTTTCATTCTTTGAGGCAGTAAAATACTCCCCTCAGCTTGCTGACGCCTCTTCATATCTGCTGTGGCTCTCTGCATCCCTGGCGCAGGGAATTAGTTCTCCATTAATGCTGTTCACCGTCTTCATTTCCCATCCTTGAATCCTCATCCACCTGCATATCGATCCTGCTACAGCAGAGCCGTCCCTTCACGCCTCCGCTAGCTGTGTTTGTTATAAGATGTGTAGGTGGTTGGACGGGAATGTGCTTTTGTGAGCACTTTTTATGTGCAAGTCTCTTGCTTCTTCTCATCTAATTGCAGAGTGTTTGGCCCAGAAGTCACGTATGTGCATGTGTATAGCAAAAGAGACTCCATTTGTGTCCCCTTATATGTTGCACGCAGAGTCTCTGTGTGCGTTTGTGTGTCAGAGAGTGCAGCCTCAGGGTGGCTCAGCAGAGGCTCAGCAGTAGCAGGCCTGTCTGAAGTACTTAGGGTAGACAATGCACAGAACCCCAGGCTGCGGCTTTCACTGGGGAATTCTGAGGGTACACACGCAGTCACATGTATTTACCTGCGCTGCTGACAGACACACACTCACAGCCACCTGTTGCTCGTGGCTTGTCACCCGTTCCTACTTGCAGGCAGAGGGGGAAGAACGAAAAGAACATCAGTAACAAAGACTTGATCTCATTCGTCTCAATTGGGTGGACTGAATAACTAGGTCTCCTGTTTCTATACTTGTCTATGTATCTAACTGAGGCAACAAAGACCCAAACAGGAAGTGGGCCATATGTCTGCAATCAAGATTAAAATCTCTAGGTGGCTGACTCAGTGCTCTGTGGAATAGAAGGAATAAATCTTAAGGAGGAGTGTGAAACACACAAGCTTATGTTATGTTAAAGGTGATTTCATAATGACACAACGGGGACAATAAATTACAAAAAATAAAATTTTGGGCCAACAAATCCCCTCATAGGGTAATGAAAATGACAGCATGCTGATAGACAAGGGAGGGCGCAGGTGTTCAAATCTTTGGCCCTGGCCTGTTGTGTCTCAAACTGTTACTGTCTCACGGTCATCGGACACACATCAACCACTTCCACACGTGCGCACCTGTGTGAT
This sequence comes from Macroramphosus scolopax, assembly GCA_901007825.1. Classification (NCBI taxonomy): domain Eukaryota; kingdom Metazoa; phylum Chordata; class Actinopteri; order Syngnathiformes; family Centriscidae; genus Macroramphosus; species Macroramphosus scolopax. The sequence goes on along the minus strand of CAAKHC010003926.1, from coordinate 25,405 downwards.
ATATGAATAAGAGAGTGGTTGTCTTATTATAGAGAGGGTAGATGGAGAGCCCCTCTACACAGAACGGAGGAGGAGGAGAAGCATGTAGGGATGTGCTAAGAGGAGGGTGCAAATAAAACCACCAAAATAAATCTGTGGACCTTGAAAGATTGGTTGCCTGCACATTTCATTGTGTCTCTTTAGCGTTAAATCACTCTTACTGGCTCATTTTTCGGATTTTAAGTTGGGGGGGGACTAGCCAACATAAATGGACTATGTGTCATGTTTATGGGAGTGATGGATTATCAGTGATTCTGCATTTATACCAGAACCTCTGAGGATTTCTGTGCATATAACTCACTGAGGATATGCACCCAACTGGGTTCTGATCTACTGGATCCTAAAGCTTCACTTAACCTTGAATAGCCTGTTCCAGTTACATCTGAGAATAAGACATCGCTCTCTCTCTTTCTAGGCCTTCGGACCTACTTGATCTCTGGAAGGAAGGTGGAGCCGCAAAATCAGTGTAGCTGTTCCCAGTTGGGGCCAACTGGGCCAGAACAAGCTGATCCTCGATGCACAACACCCAGGGTGAACACGCCTGATGGAGCCCCTTCGGCCTGCACCCTGCACCCAGACAGAACCAAGGTGAGCGTGAATATGTCTGAGAAGATTTCTCATCAGTACGTTGAGGAAGTAATTATACTCTAGGATCATTTGTATTCCACGTCTACACTGCCAGACGAAGAACCGCAGGTTGTCTTACAGCCCTTTTTCAGATCATCTCTCTGTGTGCTTCAGTTTGTGTGAGTGTTTTTGTGCAGGGAATGATGCTCATTTTGTTTTTCCCAGAGGAAGTGAAGCAAAAAGGCTTCCAGTCCTGCCATTATCATGCATCTTAATGTTTCCAGTTTTACCATTTAATTACATTTTAACCACGGGTGGCTAGTGTGGTATTGATTTCCTCCTCTGTTTACATGCACCTGTATGAGCGCACCCTCAGACATTCCTTTATGTGCCACTTGTGTAACACTCTACTCCTCATGAAAGCATTATTTAAAAGAATCCATGAATAAAACGGTGAAATATAGAGGCATCTGCATAATAACTGACTTGTAGCACTCATCAAGCCAAAACGTGTCGTTCTTAGCTCTGCCGGGCGAAGCCACAAAAAACGCTGCAACACACTATTCCTTTATGATTGCGCTCAAAACTCTGCACCGCTGTGCTTTATATTCCCCCGAATTAATCCTCCATTCTCTGTACTCGTGTGCGCCACATGATCCCTGCAAAGATCTCACAGCTCAAGGCCAGGTGGAGGGGGGAGGGGTAGCTCGGACGGAAAGGGAACAGGATAGAGGATGACAGGGGAAAGCAGAATCAGTGGCAGTCCTCGGCATGGTAATGAGCCGACTCAAGCAGGGCGATGGCTCCTTCTGAAGGATCACACTTGGGGATGTTCAAAAACAACATTTTAATCTGTGAAGGGATTTATGGGTGAAGTGTGGTGATGAATGTTTCATGCGGCTACCGGTACACCGAGCGTGCTGGATCTGTGCCTCTCCACTTGTGTAGGGTGGCTTCTCAATAATCCTCATCACCTCACAAATGTCAGTGTCATGGTCAGAGTGTCACACAGATCTCTCTCATCAGCACCAGAATGAGTGAGATTAAAACCTCTTGTTTACTCTGCCTCTCTCAGTAGCTGCTGCTGCCCTCAACATGAGTAATATAATGCAGATACATTTAGAAAAATGAATGAAAGACTCTGTGTCCCTTTGTCGCCGCAACACTGTTGTGATCACAGCCAAAGCCTGTTTTATCATCTCTCTTTTGTCATTTTGTCACTCCCCGAGACCCCTTGATCTTTGTATTTTTCCTCTCATATGCTCTCCTTGCCATGTATCTCTCAAGTTTATTAACTCTTTCTGCTTTCTTTGTGCCCATATGCCGCTGCCCGCTTCCCATCTCCACCTCCTTGCAGTCTCCCTGTCTATCCTGCAGTGTCGTTCTAATACCAGGGGAGGATCAGGTTCCGGAGGAAGGAGAGGTGCACAATGGCTGCCTTGACAACCACAAGACCAATAACAGCAAGGTTAGCCTGTTACCTGAACACAGCAGATGGGACTGTACAGTTTATCATGGATCATAATGTTTGACTGCTTCGACGTGAGCAAGAGTGCGTTGCTATTATTGTATTTGTCCAGTGTTTGTTTTATCATAGATTGGGACGTCCTTGACAAAATTCAATAGTTTAACTATGCCAAGCAGGAAAAAGAAGGACTGATAAATAATTCAAAGAAAAAAACGCCTCATCGGTATAATATACAATTTGGAAAATTCATGATCTCTTCCTTCCTCTACTCCACCCCAGGACTCTGGAGTTCTGAAGTGCTCCCCAGCAGTTTCTGCAGGGCGCAGCCCCAAGACTCTGAACGGCCTGCTCAGTCCTCAGCTGGAAGCTTTGAACAACAGTCAGACATCCTTGTGCGAGATGCTGCAAGAGAAGGAGAAGAAGACCTGGAGTGGAGGAGCTCTGGGCATGGACCACTCAGCGCTCATCCCCCTACGCTCCAAGAACTTCAGGGAGAGGAGTGATGCCCACTTTGTGGATGTGATCAAAGAAGATAGGTTGGATAAAGCCAGATGTCGTGTTCATTCGGCAGCTACTTTCAACGTGTGCTGTTATTGTAACATTAAACAGAATTTCTACTGTTCCTTTCTGCTTGTGACAGCCTTATGAAGGACTATTTCTACAGACCGCCCATTAACAAGCTGAGCCTCACCTTCCTGGAGAACAGCCTGGAGTCTGCCTACCGGATAAGCTACCAGGAGGAGGTGTGTATACACGGGGTGTTTTGTTTGCCTTTATGTACGTAAGCAATATGCGTATGTGTGTCTATTCATCTTCATCCATGTGATTGATCTCATTTATCTGATATTTTTACAGATATCATAGAAAGCCAGTTTCATTTTGTGATTCGGGTCCGTTGTCCTCATACGTAGTCGTCTAATTTCCTGTCTGTCTGCCCACTTGTGCGTCTGCCTGTTTGACGTTTCTTTCCGTGGGGTCTTTGTCTTGACAGGGGGGGGAAGCATGTTAGCAATATGATTTGACCAGATTGGTCAAGACTGCGGCAAACAAAAAATCACTGCAGGACATGTTTTGTGTGAGGTTGTGGTGTCCTCTGCTGGCGTAACGTCAGAGGTGCATACTGTATTGTCATGTTGCTAAATTATTATGTATGGTGGGTGAATGACATTTGAATGGGGATAGCTGAAACATGCATCATGAATTTCAAACTCGAATGACTGGACTGTGATCTTTAGATAGAGTTGATTACAAACTTAATTGCATGGACTCATTCTCCTTTCACTGCTCTGCTGTTTAGGTGGAGACCCAAGCAGTGGTGCAGACTTTCGCCAGTCCGACATTCAGTTCTTTCTTGGACATGCTCCTGTGCTGTGCAGTGTTACTGTCTCTCTCGCTGGCCTGTTTCCTCCGACCGCTCGTCACCCAGCTGAATCTACCCACCCCGGCGGTCGTTGTCACTGCTGTAGCCGCCTTACTGGAGACTCTGGCTCTGTTTTTTGCAATACGGTGAGCAAAGAATATTAAGCTAAAAGAGCTGGAAATCTACGGTTGTGGCTTTAGGACTATACTTGAAGTCGGCAAACTGTTGACTTTGATAGATTTTTGCTATTAATGTTAATGAGAAACATGAGAAGGATTGTTCTTACCTCCTCTCGGTATATTTTAAGATTTATTCAGACTGCAAGAAAGCAGGGAAAGAGATGGATGACCGGAGGCAAGGGGGGGTAATATTGGAACAGACACTTATTCTGATGTATTAGAAACAAGGGGTAAAGACATCAATAAACCACAACACCCCTGGTGCAAATCCATTCACTGTGCATTTACTGTATCTCCTTCCTTCATTTCCTGCCTATAGTCATCTTATACAGACATTAAAGGGCCAGAAAAGAAGAAAATATTGTGATAAATACATTTTTCTGACCATTTATTAAGCTATTTAACGTAACTGCCCTGAAAATGGATCAGCACTTTTCTTTAAGGTGAATAAATCTTGATTACTTATGTTTGGTTTCATGTATTCAGAATAGTTTTGAATATAAATCTAGGTGTAGATAATCTAGGCACACGCTCACATTTATATCATGCCTAATATATCTTAATAACCTGTATTGCTTCCTGTTTTCCTTCTCCAGTGTGGCGTTCTACCTGGACAGCGCTAAGAATTGCACTCGGATGCTGATGAGAGCAATCTCAGGCTGGATACCGCGTCACTTAACAGGGGCGGTCCTGGTGTCCCTGCCCGCTCTGACCGTCTACTCCCACGTCACATGTGACATGCATCTGTCCATCCAGGTGGTTATATACTTATTAACATGCAGGGATGGATCATGAGGGTGTTGGCTTTCCTGGTTTGTTCGTTGGCTGACGTCTCCGTAGAAGATTTATTGGCTCCTATTGCAAGTCCCATTGTGTCCAGAGGAGAAGAGTTTAGCTCCCGACAAGTGGAATCACCTGCACTGCTCCCTTGGTAGTAAAAGTTCCCTCGCTGATCTTTATTCTTTTCTCCACAGTTCACCATGTTCCTCTGCTGCGCTGTCATCATCGCTATTATTCAGTACTGTAACTCCTGCCAGCTCAGCTCCTGGGTGCGCTCAACTTTAGCAACGTTGGTGGGACTGGCTCTCCTCCTGTTGCTGTTCCGCTCTCCCTGCAGGTAAAACACACTCGTGAACTAAAGAAATATGAGTTTTAAATGTGTGTTGAACAGCTTGGAGGGGATATGATGCTATTATACTTGATGTATTAATCTATAATACTTGTATGTAATTGATGTATTTATTAGTTCTACTTATGTTTTATCTCTTCTAGTGTTGCTAAAAATCTCTTTTTCTGGTAAGAACAATGTTTTTTTTGTTCATTCCTATGCTTTTCTTCCAAAAAAGTCAATTTCTTTTGATTGATATTTGCACTCAATCAGTCACTTTGCCAGCTTGATCTAGAGAAATATATGTTGGTGATGCTTCTATAGATGCTGTCATGCTTTCAGATACAAAGTCTAACATTCAGTTTGTCTATTTCCCTGCGTTTTGCTCTCCCTCTCGGTCCGTCTCTCTCTCCTCTAGGTCTGACGGTCAGACCAACAACAGCAACATCTCCATTCAAATATCGAACGGCCAGACAGATCCCAGCCCCCGGGATCTGCTGGGCCCTGAGGCCTGCGTGGCCTTTTTCCTGCTCCTTCTCCTCGTCTGGTTCCTCAACCGTGAACTTGAGATCAGTTACCGTCTGCATTACCACGGCAACGTGGAGGCCGATCAACACCGCATCAAGATCCAGAACATGAGGGACCAGGCCGACTGGCTGCTCCGCAATATCATCCCCATCCACGTGGCCGAGCAACTGAAGGTCACCCAGAGCTACTCCAAGAACCACGACAATGTGGGTGTAATATTTGCTAGCATCGTTAACTTTAGTGAGTTTTATGAAGAGAGCTATGAGGGAGGCAAGGAGTGCTATCGTGTCCTCAACGAGCTAATCGGAGACTTTGACGAGCTGTTACGGAAACCGTTCTTCACAAACATGGAGAAGATTAAGACCATCGGGGCCACCTACATGGCAGCAGCAGGACTCAACGCGCAGCAATGCGCGGATGCAGCCCATCCTCATGCCCACCTCCGCGCTCTTTTTGAATTTGCTCTGGAAATGATGCGCGTGGTGGACGACTTCAACAAGAATATGTTGGGCTTCGGCTTTAAGCTTCGAATCGGATTCAATCACGGGCCTCTAACGGCGGGGGTGATCGGCACCACCAAGCTCCTGTACGACATCTGGGGTGACACGGTAAATATCGCCAGTCGCATGGATACCACAGGTGTGGAGTGTCGCGTCCAGGTAAGCGAGGAGAGCTATTGTGTCCTCAGTGGCATGGAATATGAGTTTGATTACCGGGGCACAGTAAATGTCAAAGGCAAAGGTCAGATGAAGACCTTTCTTTACCCCAAGAGTGGTGACAGTGGCCCTGTGCCTCAGTACCAACTCTCGGTCTCGCCAGAGATCCGGGTGCAGGTGGACGGCAGCATCGGGCGTTCGCCCACTGACGAAATCGCCAACATGGTGCCTACAACCAGCATCACTGCAAGCACTACCAATACTGCGGCACCTAGTGCCAACGCTGGCTCCTCCACCAGCACAGGGCTTGGCAACGAGCGGGAGATTGCACAGAGCGGAGACAGGGTGGATGGCCTTGAGCGACGTCCCTCTGCCGAGACTTCTCATTCCAGGAGATCTTTGTCTCACAGTGGCCTCACGTCCATACCTGTTACCAGCCTCGATGGACCTCCTCCTCCTGCAAATAAGAAACAGCTCATCCTCTCATCCAAGGTGCAGCAAAACGCAGCCCAACATTTAACACCCCAGAAAGACACCAGCAAGGAGAAACACGAGGATAGCTGTAACACGGGGGAGTTCACCGGACTTTAAGAACTTACTCTAATGGCGCTTTATCATAAATCCTCTCCCTTTAAGCTCTCGTTCCTGCCAGTCGGCATTTGTAGAATTGCTGTACATTCGGTTTTACGCCAGGTAGAAACACAGGGTACGGCAATACCCACAAGCCTGTCTTCAGCATTGGCAGGCGCCAGATTTTTTTAGGGCTTGAGCTGACCGGCTGACATTATGTGCACTAGGAAGACCACAACATTGGCGTGAGACGACAACCCACAGAAGGAACGGGCTCATAAGATGACTGTGAACCGTGTTCCAACCGCTACAGACCCCATCGACCCCCATTATCCTACTTGATTATCTTTACATCGTCAATCTGTATTATTTCTTTCATATGTCTTTTTAAGTGCCTTTAGAATAGAATAATGTGCAGACTAGACTTCTTCAGTAAGGGAAGGATAACACAAAGGGAACACTGTACTTTGCAAACTGTTTGGTGAAAATGCTTCTGCTTTTGTTACTTTCTAAACTGTGGCTTGCTGTGATATGTTTGCCTTCTATCAACAAACAGCCCAGCGAGCTGACCTTACTTATGGAAAGTGCTAAATCATGAGGGAGACGTTACTTAATTTGTATTAGTAAAAATCTGCACTAAAATGCAGCGCAGCCTTTTTTCCATGCTCTTCGTGAAACCCTGAAAGGCGACGAATCAATACGGGCGAACGGCAGAGGAGGCTTACCTGCATGTTGTGTGAGTGTAATTGCATGTATACGGTGCGTGTGTTTATGTATCTGTGTAGTTACAAGATAACCGTTAAAGGATCGGAGGTTATTAGATGACGTGGTGTTAAAAAAAAACAGATTGCAAACATTAGGAAGTCAATCGTGCTTACTGATGTGGCAGCTTTTCTCTGCCTCAGCTAAGATCTTTTGTCTCTGAGGCAGGAAGTTCTTGGCTGTAATTATTCAGCATGCTTGCCGCAACAACATCATAAAAGAGCCTAAACTGTTACTAGTGTACGTGCCCTCCCTTATGATCCGGGCTCTTGTGGGGGAACCTTTTTAGATGGGTTAAGAGTGTTTCAATTGATCCCATATGGTACCTGTGGAGCGTCTTTAGCTTTGACTTTTGATCGATTACAGATAACAACTGCCTAGGTCGCCGTGGATTACACTGTGTGCTAGCTGATAGTGCTTTTAAGACGTGGATAATCAGAGCGGAATGTCACAAATCATTAAGAAAAATGTTTTTTTATTACTTGTAACACAAGACTTGAACTTGCTCATATTTCTACATTAGCCGCTTCTAACTTGTAATGGCATGAGACTTAATATATTAGCACTGTACATGTAAAGGCCGTTTACCAAATGTATTCCAGGTGTGTGGCTAGTTTTTTTTTTATTATGTTTTCTTTTCGACTTCGCTGGTTTCGTTCCATTATGTCGAATTATTGAGGAAATCCTGCTGATTAAATGGATTGTGTGCTCAAAAGCAAAACAGTTTTAACCATGAAATCCACTTTAGTGTCTTATTTTTTTTTACAGCTTAACAACCTCCATATTTTTTAAAGTTTGATATCCGTACATTTAAGTAAAAAAACACTCCAGACAAGCATTTCGAAAAAAAAATGAAGAACCAATTTGCCTTCTTGTAATGTTATTTACCAGCTGCACCATGTAACACGGCCCTATAAGGGGAAATCATTAGTTTTGGGCTTCTACAGTATTTAAGGAGATAGGTGGCCTTTTAACTTTATACATTAACTTCTCCATTAGCTCCAAGTTGCTTTCATTTCTTAAGACCCTGAAAATGTTACAAAAATTCAATGCAACGGAGGAGAACGCCTTTATTTTGCTCTTGAATCCCCTTTAACTGTGATCTTAGTTTGAGTAGTGCCTTTTCTAAATACATTAAATTAATGTAATCTTACCAATCGTATTCAACATTACCTGGCCTTATTGTGGTATTAATTTTCTTTTTTTTCTGCCTTGTATTTTGTAAATGCAATAATAAGAGTTAAACATCATCGGCTTTAAAGGGAAGATGGCCTTCATGCTTATGAGCACACAACCCAACTACTCATCCATATTTGTGTAGTTTATACAAAAACTAAAGGGACATTTGGAATTTTAGAACAATCAGTGTTGCTGTTATCAAAGAATAAGTGCTTAATAGAGGTCATGACACTTAAGTGTCAGGTAAAGTGCTACATTTCTTTTCTTCTTGGTAATTTTTACAAGATTATTTGAATCTTGTGTTTTTTAAGAGCTTAAAATATTCCGGTTTAATATTATTATTGTATGATTGTATTATTGTTATTATTAGTAGTATGTTTGGGAAAAACTAGAATAATAAGTAGTGGTTTCACCCCACAGAGTTGATTTCCATGTTCTTTTTTTGTCTCAAAAATGAACTTGGTTTGTTTTGTTGAGATGTAAGTGACATTCTGAACCAGCAGAATGGCAAACTAGGAACATTTTGATGCCAAAGAGTGTCATTGCCATCTCTTCAATTTTCTTCCACTTTATGTCTTATCTATTTCTTAGACTGCAGACTATGTTGAGTGTGTTCAAGATCATTTCTATATTCAGTGTTAACACATTTGCACAAGGCACTCAATTTCTATGTACAGTACGCCTTTCTATTGTATAGTATCTGAGCATTTTCTATTATTTATATATGGGCATGTATAGAGTATTATTAGTATAAACAACTAGCTGATTTGAACAATGTTGGAATAGTTTGTTCTGTTTGCCTGCATGTGTGTAAAATCATTTTCGTGACACTGTGTGGTCGTATGAGTATTGGAAGGGCTCCTCCAATCTTAGCAAGAACATGACTTGGACATTTTAGTCCAATTTAGTATCTCAAAAAGCATGACATGTTAGGACAATACAAATTCCATCAACACAGGTTTTTCTTCTTTTTCTCTAAAGATTCAAACTGACCAAATAAAGATGATACTAGATGTCTGCTGGTAGGCAGTAAAGACTGGCCCACTATGCCATGTTCTGAATTGTTGCGTTCTTTGGAAATGTTTTTGTATATAGGGCGCTAATAGGTATGCAAATAAAATTTAATAATCAGTCAGTTGCTGGGAAATGTTTGCTGTTGAATTTACCGCCTGTATGCAGCATTCAAGTTTAGAACTAGTGGATTGTGAAGTAAAATTAGTCAGTAACTGTTTTTGAATTTTATTATATATTTGTATACTACTACTACCTACTAGGTTTACTTCTCGCTTGCCTTCAATTGCTACTTTGCAGGCTACTCACAAAACATCAAAACAGTTAATAAACTAACTGGTTTAATGTGTGAAGCCACAGGTCGTAAAATAAAAAAGTTATCTCCACCTCAAACTAGCATTAAAACAGAATGCGGCCTCTAGTGTGTCAGTAATGATGATTCATTAATATAATGTAATGAATAATGAGTACTTTGACTTTAAATAGTCTTTTATTCTTAGAGAAGTTTTGTATTGTTAATAATGAATCTTTTGAAAGCTTGTAATAGAGTGTTTTTTCAGTATTCGCTCCGTTGACTCAATTAAATACCTCCGGTATTTACTAGTACCACCACAGGAATTCATAAAAGAGATGCCAGCTTTGATAGAGTGCTTATGTTTCAATACTGTGACTGATCTGGAATAGTTGAGTATGTGTGAAATATGAAAAATAACGTTTTCATTAACAATGAACACTGCTTCTACCCTGAGGATCATCATCAATCCCCCAACAACTGGAGCTGCTTCAGACCCAGAGAACCTGATATTCATATATTTGCAGATACAAGAGTATCTTATTAATTACTTGTGGAAAATACGTGAAATACCGCAAATCTTAATGGAAAGTTATTCTAGTACACTATTATTACTCTGTGTATTAACTTCGACACACTAATACTGTAAGAATAATAACTGGAAAAGTTGTAATACTACTTTTGTAAAATCCTCTGACGTGCATAAATTGCGCCTTAAATTACTATCTTATATTTGTATTAGTGACTGATCAGTGTAAAGTTAGAAGCACTCAGTACATTTCTGTGCTGATTCTTCCACTCCTAGGGGCTATTTCACGTACGTCCACATGACGCACGGTAGGACACACAGGTTTACGTCAGGGCGTCATAGCACGACACCCCCTCCTCCCCCCACAGTCTAGCTGGGAAGAAAAAAAAAACTTTTTTGTATCGGAGGAATCAACAGCCGCCATCTTGACGCGGCTCAGAATCGGGATTTCTGGGGAGCATTAATTTTAAAAACCGACCGGAGCTACCCAGATCGGACTCAAACGGCTTTTTCTTGCAGAAAATCGAAGTATTAGTTCTTCCGACGAGGATTTATGCAAACATGTGAGGGTTACACGGGTTTCTATCGTGTCGAAAGCCCACTGTATATTTGATTTCCCTTTTGGAGAGCGCCGCTTCTCGCCGTATCTCCGTCCCGAGACGCTGAATTTACCGGGCGACAGCGACGAGAAAAAAAATCCATCTCATAGAAAATATTTTTTGAATTTTGCTCTTTTTATTTAAGCCCAAAGCGGATTTTATGGGCGCTCGTTTTGACGGCGAAAAAGATGATTCTGTACAGACGTGAAACCGGCCATCTGCTGAGAAAGGGTTTTGCTTACGCTTTGTGTCATATTTTATGATTGATTTTTATTTAATTTTCTCGAACTGAAATAATTTTTGGACGCAATTATTGAGGATAATTATGTGGGTGTTGGGTGTTGGATTATCATGGGGTGATCTTCGGCGGCGAAGCGTGGCGCTGTTGCCTTTCTTTTGAAACCTTTTTCTTTAGGCAGCATTTTGCCAGGCTGCCAGTCAAGAAAAAAAAACAGTCAAATTGATCCTTAACGCTTTTAGGTTAGGGAAAGTTGCCAGTTATTACCGTTGGACTGATCCTCTTTTTTTACTGCATCAACATCCATCATATTTACCGACCAGAATGGCTGACAATCTGCTGGATGTCGGACCCCCCACTGCAAAGCGACCCAAGCTTAATTCACCTCTCTCAGGATCGGATGGCCCAGGTGAGTGCAGGACACGGGGTTTGTAGCCTCCTATCAGCAATATACCTTCAACATAGGCTTGCTGTTTGAGGTAGGATGCATCCATCAGCTACTTAAAGGTGGCTGCGGGAATGTCACAGGACAAATGTACACAGTCCCTGCGGGATTGTTTGACGAAGTCTACACGTGATTGACAAATGCATAACGAGTGTTAAAGAAATCGCAACGTCGCTGCCTCCTACTCGACACATTAGCGTTGTAATTCTTCCAAAGACAGAGTTTTCCCCCAACTTTTTAGTTTGGCCCGTGTAAAAGTTAAACAAAAACATCTTTGACAGCTCTGAGAAATAGGTGAGTTAGGACTTGAGACGATTGTTTCCGTTTTCCCGTGATACCTTTCTGGTGCTTTTTGAACCAGAAGGGCGCTCGGAGAACCAAACCCCCACAAATGACGATAGCCCACCTAAACGATCATGATCCGCATAAGGTCCTACACGTAAATAAATATTATCACTGTAAAAAAGATAGACTTCTTAATGTATGTTCGTGTAAAATATCTATAAAGTAATGAGATGTCAACGAATCTCACAATCTTATAGAGAGGTAAAAATAAACTAGAAAAATCCTAGCTCGTTCCTCATATTTATAGGTTTCTTCCATGGCCTTTGCTCCACCCCTCCAAGTTGAATGAAATCGACCTGGTAGTTTTTGTGTAATCCTGCTCGAAGGTGGTAATCCTCTTTATGCACCTGTATATTAATAAGGCATCATAGACACATTATGATCCTCTGTGACTCATTTAAAGTAAAATATTCTCGCTATCCATCATGTAAAAGTAAAGTGAACTATTCCATTAGGCTGGTATTAATCCCTTGTTCGTTGAACCTGTGTTGTCTGATTGAAAAAGAGTATCTTGCACACTTGGCCAGCTTGTTACTGAAGCACCTTGCTCGTTGCATGCTTGAATGCTCTGGGCAACAATAAGGTTAGCTGCGAAAATATACTAGTAGGCAGCATTTGTGTTTTACCTCTTATTCTGACAATGTATTTATCTAGCAAACGTGCAAAACATACCTGCAAAGTTGAGAAGAGCTGAGAATTAGATTAAACTAGCCCAAGGGTCTGTGTCTTCCCCTGTCGGACCTGCAGAACAACTTCTCATGAGTACTTGCAAAGTTGGAATATTTCAAGTCTTTTTTAGTTAAAACCTTAAACAGAACATTCAGCTTATGTAGAATGTTCTATAACCTGGACCTACAGTATCTCTGTATTATGGTTGCTCACTTCAGAATTGTTTTTAAGCAGTATTGACCGATCCGGATCACAGAGTCTATTTAAAGCAATGGGTTTATCGTGTACTATTTATTTATTAACTTACTTTTCTTACCAACATTTCATGCAACATGAGCAAAATATTCAAGCAAGCATAAGTAGTGAGAGCTGTTCCCAATATTCTGTAAACCTTAAGTCATATAAGTGGGAAGATATTAGGAACATCTCAGTATGACCCTCTACAGATCAGCAATACCACAAAATGTAGCCTTTATTTGACATTAAAACAAATCGGCACCTTACTTTCAGCGGATTCCATAAAAGTGAAACCTATTATAATTGTTTGCTAATGTAATTGGAGCAGGGTTTCAACCAGTGAAGCATCTTGTAAGCTGGTCAGCCTGATGGGTTTAAACATCAGTGGACACACTCTGAATAAGAATGAAGGTTATAAAAGTTTTATGTGTTAATGCTTCAAATAATGAAACCTAATGATGAAGCTACAGGAAATCAACAATATCCAACAAACTTCCGACACTTTCAACCAAAGATATCTACCAGTATACCAGCAACAGCCAATGAAAGTTGGAGTCATTGTTAAAAGTTTCCCTTTCAAAAGCGTGTGTAACCACTTTTGCATTCTGTAATCTACTGCATCTCCTTTGAGATTATCGATGAGTCTTGTGAAATCCTGTCTAAGTTCGATGTTCATGGATATTACCAGCGTTAGTGTCGGGATGTTGAGATTTTTCTGTTTGTGAATAAACGTATGACAGGGTCTTTTATTTTTGGTAACAGCCCTTTTTTTTTAATTAAAGCTTATTCAACATGTGTAAAGCACATTTTTTTCTTGGATCTTGAATCTTAAATTTGACCCTTTAACCCAATCAAATGTTTAGAAGTTTGGTTTATATTTTGGCTATTTCATAATTAAAAACAACAGTGACAATCTCTTATTAAACAGATCAAACAACAAAGATGATGATGGATGATCCTCACTGGCAGTCGATCTTCACGCTGCTGCGCACAAACCACGTGCAAACAACTCTGTAAAATGAGTGTTTATTCACAAAGTTGTACTAAGCAAAACCTCGTATGCTCAAGAAACCGCAATAATGAAACCTCTGTAAAATGATAAAAGTTTACCACAGCTGAGATTGGGTGTTGTAGTGCATTCCGTTGTCGCCATTCCGGATGGCTTTTTATGAGAAATGTCTCTGTCCTCGTAACTCGTACTGGCGGTCAAATGTGTATAAGAGCTCTCTGAATGATGGCTTGTAAACCGTGTGGTAAGACACCATTTCCTTGCAAATATAATTCGTCAGTGCATTGGTGCGCACCCTCCACCTCGCACCATCGTCATTCTTATTGGTAGGGATTCGTACAGTTTTGTCCAAGTAATGTTGCAGTACAAACTCGATAGACACCTCACCACTGACTAACATCGATTACTGGGACAAGCCCAGCGCTGACTTACCTGATAGTCCAGAACATCTCACATATGCTCAATTCATAAATATTCCCTTGGATGATCTGCATCTGTAT
>CAAKHC010003926.1:0-11060 GCA_901007825.1 Macroramphosus scolopax | reverse complement strand
CTAAAAGCTATGACAAAAACTGTTCTTGCATCTTTATCAACTGTCCCGTGTAGGGTTCATCCAGCATCATGCTGAGCACATCTCCTGGATGTGCTTGGATAATGTGTATATGTTTTGTGTGTACTGCACGTAGTTTTGTAGGATTTTCGATGTGTAGCCCCTCGTACCATTCATGGAAAAAGCGTGGATCATTTATTTTTATTGAGGAAAATTTTGGTATTACACCACTATAGCCCCTTCTAATCACTTATCCTCTAGAGAGTAAACAAAGAGTGGTAAGGTTCCATAATTTAAACCGGTATGAACTGGATTTGTTTGTGCCCACTTTGGTGCAGTGGAAGCAAATTGTAAAAGCAGCACACACTGCCTTATCATTACAAACTGGTTCGTGATCATGTTTTTGTCTTACACATCCAGCAGCTGCGGAGCAACATTACAGTTGTTTCTGTCCATCTGGTGATTGTAAGTCAAATAGTCAGTCTCTTATAGTGCGGTAACTGTTGTTGGTTGGTGCTGAGCCGGTAGTGTAGTACAGTGGCTTTTTCCTTTTGAAAGTGGCTGCCTGCTGCAGCTAAACGACCCTATGAGAAAATTGGGTTTGAAATCAGTCCGAATATGGGCTGTACAGCTGAACTATGGGCTAAAACTGTCTCAAACTCTGTAAAGCCAAGGAGATCGGGAGACAAGTCTGTTGGTTCATCATTATGAGCGACCGCTGATATTACAGACTTGTTTCAATACATTGCTGTAATAACAAAATGCATTCGAGCTGTGAAACATCAGTTTGTTCCCTCTGCACACTGTATGGGGTTGGCTTCATTATCCAGTCAGCTGACAGGGGCTTGGTCTTCAGCTAAGATAGCCCATCCACTCAGAAGGGTGATTGGAGCTTTCACTGGGCTGTGAAGTTGCCCAACATCAGGCCTCCTCCCCCACTGCTGGCAGAAACCCTTTTCTGTCTCCATTGACAAACACATGAATTCCGTATGACATTGCACAGTGTCACACATAGGTCTGCTCTCTTTGATGTTTTGGATATGGCTCAGGGTCTTAAGTACACTAAGTAGATTTTAAGTGCCAGGCTGCAGATGGTGAATGATAAGCACACGTTTTTTTGTCCCCTTGCAAAAAGCCTAGAATCTCAGAAAATTCGGTCATAGATCTGTGAAGAACTTGTCAATTGTAGCCTCTCTCTGATACTGTCCCTTCTTCCTTCTACACACTTACATTTACTAGGTTTCTTTGAATTAGAAATGAACTCAATGGTAGTCTGTTGGGAAGCAATGATGTCGCCCTTGTGCTTAAAATGCACCAGGCACGTATCAAGCATCGCGTCTGCTGGGCAGAGCAGGGGAGGGTTGAGAAAGTGACACCAGGGCATGTCTGCATGTTTTAACTTACAGCCAACGTCTCTCTGTCTCTGGCAGGACCTGCACAGGTTTCTTCTGAAACTTTTCGCCACAATCTTCTGGGTTAACATGAAAATGTAAAAACGATTCTCGATCATTACGAAACTGAGTCGGTGTAATTGATTAATATAATGATAACAATTGATTGATGGACAAAAGCGTCTGCTAAATGACAAGTGTATATCTTCGAAACACATTAGTCATCCAAAATTTGCTTTTTCAGTAGCTGGCTAAGGTGGCCTGTAGATGAATAAAAACTAGCGGCAAATCATATTTTGAGCCGGAAAAATTCAGCCTGTCGAGGCTCCGGTTGAGCCCGGTACAAAGACCTTCATGCAATGTGACAATTTCTGTTTATGGTCATGAATGATCTCCAGTTTTATTGTTTTATTTCCGAAGTCAAGTGAGTGGTATTTGTTTTTGTCCTTGGCGTAACGTTCATGACACACACGGACACAGAACAAATCACCACCGGCGCCTCTGTATTATACTTTAGTCACATACAGCTTCGTTATAAATGACTCAATTTCTCTTTTGTGGGTGCATCATCATCAGTTTCCCCAGTGGGTTTTTGTATTATTGGTCAGGCTTACTTCCTGTCTTTTTTTGCCACGTTGCATTTATTTAGGTAACATAGCTAACATCAGCCCGGCACTGAGTGCTAGTTACCTGCATTCTGCTATGACCTACTCCGACTCTGATTATCTATAATAGTGGTTTGGTAACGGTTATGGTCAAAAGGTTGGTTAGATCGGCTCAGACTCATGACCAATGGATCTGAGACAGAGTGGGGGAGGGTTTTTATGGAAAACGTGGGTAAGTTTGTGTGTCAACTTTCTACAAAATCTGGTTGAGACATTCATAAAGATTTACCGCAACTGAAAATGTACCAGCAAAAAAGAAAATCTAGCCGCGTTGGGCACCTAGCAGGTATTTTATTTCTGCCCCGCCTGTAGACTTACAGTTGAATATTTTTCAGATTATTCTAGTTTTTTGCCTGAAGGGACGTGTAGCTATAAAGAAAAAAAATAGACGAGTCGCATGAGTAGATCTGCAGTGCTGACCGTCTTCGGTTCCCGTAGTCACTGTAGCAACTTAAGTTTATCATAATGGAGCTTGTGGATACGACAGCTGTGTAGCGCCGCACCCCTGCCCGGTGAATTTCATTCACTAGCCCGGACCAGCCCACTAAACACAGAGTTGTCACACCAAGCCACAGATTAACAACCTGTCTTTGATGTTAATGTTAATGTGTGACAGATTGTTATGGTGCTCACGTCTTCTGTCAGTACATGTTTGCTTCTTTGGCTTCAGGCCAACGTCAAGCTTGTTTTCATTTGTACGGCTGAGTGGACGCATGAGCTCCAGGGGTGAGAAATGGGTAGCTGCTCTCTAACCCCACTGCTTACCTAACGGGTTTCCTCCTCAACCGTCTGCCTCTTTTTCATGATCACCAACCCTTGGGACTATAGCGTGCATTCAAATAGAGTCTAGCTTGAGAATGATACTCCAGATCCACTGGCTAATGTTCTCAGCTCATGTGGAACACATTGCCGTGAGGAGAGTGTTGGTAACAAACCAGCTTCCTCAACTTTTCTGCCTTGTCCTGCAGCCCTTCACTACTTCTGCCCATTGTCCCTCTACGCTTATTTTTTCGTGTATCCCACTTCTAGTTTTTCATATATTTATACCAAGACTGCAATCTGTCATTCATTCATTTCGGTCAGTCTGCAAAAGCTGAATAAAAATAAATCTCATATCTTATCACTTGAATCTTCCAATGATATGATTGCTTGAAGGTTAGTGAAATTACCATAGACAGGGTCTCACTGACCTCTGATTTATTCCCTTTGAGAAATGTCCCCCAACTTTAAAGCTCTAGCTGAAGAGGAGCTTGCAATTCCAGTCTCCAGTGTGGCAGCGGAGCAACGGTTCAGCCTTCAGTGGGCGCTTATGGAGGTTCGATAGCAAGAGGTTATTCCACTGTGTCAATGTTTGAATACTATCTGCCCTGTATGTGACGTGACGTGAACATGCGCGAGTTTGTTGGGGAAAATGCCGGTGTGAAAAAAACACAGTTTTTCAACTTTCCCACAAAAGTTATGAGCGAGGAAGAAGGCAACAGTGAGCCACGGAGGGGTTGAATGAATCAAAGTTCGGATTCCTCCACCGAGTCAAAGTGTTCTCACGTCGAGAACGTCTCTGTTTCTCTACAGAACGTACAGGGGTGAATTCCTTGGTGTTATTGGGGAACTATAGCCAAAATGACATAAAACAATAAGCAAAGAGAGATTCTCCTCCAATTAATCGATTGAGGACGGCGTCGTTCTCTTGGCAGTAGAGCCATAGAGCAAGGGGAATGTTTCCACAAGTTAATCGATCGCGGATGGCGTCTTTCACTCAGATGGAAAAAAATGTCTAACATGGGTCGCCAAATATACTGGGTGGCTGTTAATATACCTGGGCAGCCCGCCCAAGTAAAGTTTGTGTGGGAAACCCTGCTCATAACAGTTTGTGCTCTGTAGGGTTCAAGTTTCCACATTACACTTGTTGCGGGTTTCATTCTGGATCGTGATTGACAGTCTTTTTTGCCAATTTTTTCATGCTAATAGGCACATGCCTTAAACTCAGATTGATAACAAAGAAACTTTCCTTTTTATCAGATTAATGTGAGATCAGACTTTATATGCTCATTGTTTACAATGTAACATCTATGAGAATTAAAAATACAGTCAGAAACGCTTCTGCCGCCAGTTTTACATTGGTAAAAGTGATGTTTCAATGATGTTTGCTTATTCCGATTTCTTTCCTTCTCTTTTTTTAGATCTCGTTTCTCTGTTTGACCTGGAAAACGACCTTCCGGATGAGCTCATCCCGAATGGAGACCTGTCCCACATGGGAATGTCCTCAAATGGTGGCCCAGGTGGAGGAGGAGGCCCGGGTCTCAACTCCATTGTCCCTGATGCAGCTGCCAAACACAAGCAGCTTTCTGAGCTCTTGCGACCAGGAAGCTCCTCCATCTTGGGAAGTAGTCTCAACTCTGCCGGTCCCCAACAGGGAGGCATGGGAAGCCAGCTTGGTGCCGTGCTTGGTAAAAATCCGTTGGGGCAAGGCCCTCCAAACCACCATTCTCCCCACGCACAGAAAGGAGGTGTAGCTACTGGACAAGGCAACGGGGGCACAGCCATGGGCTTCAGTCAGACCATGTTGAACAGTGGGCAGGGTCATGGAGTCATGGGGCCGACAGGACAAGTGATGAATGGGGCTATGGGACCAGCAGGCAGAGGGAGGCCTGGTATGCAGTACCAGAGCCAAGGCATGCAAGGGGCACAGGTGGGACCTGGCCCAGGTGTTGGAGGCAGTGTGCTGGCAGAGACACTTACCCAAGGAGGGCCACAGCTGGGTGGACACAATGCATTGAATGCTCAGCAAGCTGGAAACATGAATAAGGTGAGATTAAAAATGTACCTTCACTGGTAACACAGGCGATGGGTTGTTTGTTCAGCGATGTACAAGAAACACACGTTACAGCATGGAGGATTATAAAAATCTGCAGATAGCTATCTCATATTTTCACGTAAGTGTAAGTTTCATTATGATTTTAAATTCGCAGTTGTAGCATTAACACTACTTGGAGATATAAGCAGCTCTAATTGCCTGACGCTCATAGCTGAGCTCAGTTGTAAATTTTTATTGGTGCTTTTTAGTCACTGACATAATTCAAAGCAGGGTTCAACTGTTTGGACTTTATCACAGAAATACATTTTTGAATGACAATTTTATGGAGTGTTGTGTGCGCTTGTGTGCTGGCCACTTGTGTCCTCTTACAACAACAGATATACAGACGGTGAAGGAATTTGGAAAAGTTTCTTCAATGGTGAAGCCAAATCTGAATTTATTTAAGACTTTTCAACATTATCATGTGTTGAAATTGTCTCTACTACAACAGCATTAAAAGGCTGCTCAAATGCACATATCAAAGTAATAAATATATGAGAAATATAACACCAAATTAGTCCATTGCTGACAATACTTATGTTCTTTTACTTCGTATATAGGGAATATCGACAGATATATATTGATATTGGAATTTTTTCGCACCGGTTTTACTCACAGCCCCCAAAAAATCTTTCAGACTCTGTCTTTTATCCAGATAAGCATATATCAATCATTATTTCTATTATATATCCCTACCACTGGCCTTGAGTCGACTGATTGATCTGTTCTTTTTCCTCGGTCTGCTGGAGGAAGCAGACAATCAGTTGAGGGGGATTAATCTGCAGTCAAGTACATCAATCTCTGTGGGTCTATCGTGGCCCTACAGTGAGATTCATAGCAGATCAATACTGATGTGTTTATTACTGCCTTCCTATCAGGGCTTGATGCTTATTGGACAGTTTGGTCTTTGATTTTTGTCTGTATTAATAAGTTAGACAATATTCACACAATTGGAATTGATTTTCAATGCCTCGATCTTTCTCACCGTTTGGGCCAGTTTGACTGTGTTTTTAAATACGTGGAGGGTGTTCCTCCTTGACATCCATGTACTAGTAAACAATAATAAATGAAGCATTGGGAAGCAATTCTGCTGCTGCAGAGATGCCTACAAATTCTATTCTACGGATGTCGGGGAAGATTTAGTGCAGGCCACGGCAAAAATATCATCATTATATTTATGTTTAATGAAAAAGAAATGGGATTCGTCCTAAAATCATGTCATATAGCAATATATGTCAAAATAAATGATCTTTCTTTCTCGCCCCTGACCCCGGGACCCACTGCCCCTTCATGTATGAGATGTCTCCCAACTCCAGCACACCTGATTCCAATGAATGGCTCGTCATCAAGCTCTGCAGTAGCCTGAAAAAGATGTATTGATTTCAATCAGGTGTGTCAGAGCTTGGAGCCATCTTAAATGTGCACGGCATTGGAGGCCCCAGGACCAGGGTTGACAAACACCGGTGTAGAGGGGCCTTTCGCTGAAGTGTGGATCACTAATTATAGTTTTCAACCATCAACATTGGCTCAGTGCAGTGATCACTAATGTCATTTCTATTGTATATCCAACCTTCTCTTTTTAAACAGCTTGGGCTGAATGTTCTCCCACATATATCTTTCGGTTCGAAAACACCTATTTTACCCTCAATGCCAGTGAAACACTTGCAGTGTCAAGTCCTGATTTTGCCTCACAATGTGTAGATGAGTGCAGATTATACAAACCAAACAAGAGCAACTGTTGTTTCTGTGAATGGAAAATATCCTCCATCATGTGCTGCTGGTTGTATTTTTATGTGAATATCATCTCTTTGAAGTGCAATGTGAGTTCTGAGTGTCTTGGTGCTATGTGGTTTGACATGGGTAAAACATGGGTAGTTTGTAGTGAGAATTTTTCAAAAGATGTCGCCACATAAAGCCAGCTCCTCCTTCCATTCCTTCACATTCATCCATTTGACCGAAAGTTTATGCCTTGTTTATGGTGAATACATTAGCGATTGCTTACATAAAAAAGGCATTTTCATACATGCATGTATTGTGTTTGAGAGGCAAAGATGGTGAAAGAGGAACTCCAAGATTTGAGTGGTTGGAAGGTAAAATGTAAGATTCTCATGTCCTTTACCTTACGTATCTGCAATCAGACCAATATCAATGAAATTACTGCTAAGTGGTTTTTCACCAAACATCAGAACATTTCCTGGTTACAGCTTCTTAATTCCCTTCAGGTATATAACTTATATAAAGAATTACAAGATGAAACTGTAGGTGAGAACGCACTTAAACTGACTTTAACTGCCAGCTCCCTAAAACAATGTCCGTCTAATGTCTGATTGAGCCCATGTTATTAGAGTAGGGAATAGCCTGGGGGATCTGTGGTGAGAAAATTGGTGTGTTGATGTTTCATCTCATCATATGACTGGCACGAAATTTGAAGAATAGCAACATCCAATGGTAGAAAAACGTGGAATTGGAGGGACGAGATTGTTGTTGGGTCTGTTGGTAAATGGTAACGGAATCCAAGTGATGGCAATAGACTTGGTTGTTTATAAGCAAATTAAGAATCATCTACGTGAACGCAGTTTGTTCTTTCATTATGTGTCGCCTTCTGTTCGCTCTGCCCAGTGCCCCCCAGTGAAACCAGAGTATTTTGTTGACAAGAACGCATCTGACATGGACAATCTCCTGTAGTGTGCTACATGTGGAAAACTGCAACCCCAGGAGAAGTTCTTACATGATTCTCTGGACATTACATATAGCATGTTTTTTGGGTTATGCACTGTTAGATAGATGGATCGGCCCTCCTGCTCTCCATGGTCACTGATGCTGTGTTCAGGCGTGCAACGCTGCATCAAACAACCCATCCTCCTCTTGCGCGTCAGTGAGACATTCAACAAAGATATCAAGCCCAGCTCAGATTTGCCACAGTGCAATGAATGCTTTGGCAAAAGTATATTTTACAAACTCTTTAAAAAATCTACTGGTAATGCGAGGTGTCCAAAAGGCCTCCATGCTAATCAGTACATGCATTTTGCTGATTGGAGTAAATCACCATGACTAGAAGGTACTACTTTTTAAGGCCAAAAAGGAAATGATGCACAGTTAAAAAAACAACCTGGGATTATGTTTTTAGATGCTGATTGTTTTGTCTTTACCATTTCCCCCCCCATTTTATATATATAGTACCATTCTTTTCCCTCTCAACTGTTACTCTTTTTCCCTTTCTCCGTGTCTGGTATACGCCCTCTCACTCTCGGGCCCCTTGGTTTGAGATAATGGAGCTGTAAATCAAGTTTAGATTAGCTGGTTCGTGTGTTGTTGGGGTCTGTGATGCAGGGCTAGAGAGGTATGAAGAAGAAGAATGAGACATACCAAAGGGGAATGGAAATAAAGGGCTTCAGGTATTGCATTGCCACCCCGTAGTTTGGTGACACTAATAAGTGCAGACCAACGAAGCCGTGCTCATGTGTGAATGGGAGGGAGACATCAGGCAAGCATCTGTGTGTTTCTGCGCAGTGGGAGGAGGGGCAGGCTGCAGCCCAGTGGTCTGCCCATCTGTTGAGCAAGTTGGTCACTCTCTCTCTCCCTCTCTCTCTCTCTCGCTCTGTCTCCACCCAGTTGTCGCTCTCCCTTTGCTGGGCTGGGCTTGCTCAGTCTGCTGGATCACTGTTTGCATTGGGAAACATCCGCGAAGCTACAGATGGATGTTGAGGGCTATGAGATAAACGGAAACATAATGACCTCTGATGTTGATCTTATTGCCATTTTGTGACAATTATATTTTGATCAATTGTGAAGCCCTATTTTGGGACATTGACAGTGCACCTGTCTGCTGTTGCTCTGAAGCTCACACTGGCCGTAGCTTTGCTGTTTGTGCATTAACAAAAAAATAAACTATACTCTCAGTAAAGAGGAGAAATGTTGCTTTACTTTGATGGTATGCTGATCACCCTCTGTCCTGTCTGCAGATGGGGATGTCAGGAGCTCCATTTGGACAGCAGTATGGTCAGGCTGGGATCCAGCAGATGGGGGCAACAGGGGTCAATGCCCAACAACTCCAGAACAAGACAGCCATTCCCAACAATCTGCCCCAATTCCCTGCAGAACTAAAGGGGGTCGGGAGTGTGCCCAACATGGTGAGTGTTTGTCCGAGCCTCATTTGTGTTTCAGATTAATGATTAGAAAAATCTACCCCTCGACCATAGTCACATCATCAACCAATAGACTTTCACAACACTATAAAAATATTACGGTAATTTCTGCTTTTGGCCGCCTTCCACTTCAGGATTACCGCAGATTGGCTCATGGATACGAGAAAACGGCTCCCTAGGATTGTTGTATAAATCTTAAGGGCCCGTGTTAACAGTTACTGCACACAATTTAATTAGGAAAAATAATCATTACGTAGAAGTGTGATTAAGAGACCGTTCCGAAACATGAACACTCACATACCGAGTCATTTCCTGCATCTATGTCACGTGGGTTTCTAGTAACCCGCCCCTTTAAGAGATGCAATTCACTTTGTTCACTCCAGTGGAAGAAGAAAAAGTGAGCACTGACTATGACTGATTCTTTGGTCCTATAGTCACCGAAGTGTATATCAGACTAGATTTTAACAAGCCGCATATCTTCAGAACATCCTAATGTAACTTTTTTTCCATACAAATCAGGAGCAAATGAACTTTTTCAAGCCCTGCCCTGTCGAAGCAACACAGGCTTGTGAGATCTGGCAACCCCAATGTCACTTTACAACCACATAAAAATGAATAAAAAATGAAAGGAATTAAATATATTAGTTAAAATGGAAATAATACTAAGTGATTTCATTCATTCACAAAACATTCACAATATTTCCAAACGAGGAGAAAGGTGATCGCGCCGACTTAAGAGACAGGAACAGTACACCATTTCATATCTTCGGAGCAGCTTGTAATGCGTCATGTTATAGAGCATCTTTGATTTCCCTTTCTGTTGCTTAAATATAACCCTATACACTACCGTTCAAAAGTTTGGGGTCACCTGCTCTTTTCAACATTGAACTCCATTATAACCAGCTTCATGAAATAATGATCTTGAATGCTCTATGATCATAATGAGTGCACGGAAATCAGTCAAGATGTGCTCAACAACTATGGGAACATTTTAGTCTTCAATGAAAACCATTTCCAATGTGCTCTGAAAAGAGCAGGTGACCCCAAACTTTTGAACGGTAGTGTATATGCCTTTTTATTGTCAATATCAAAGTCCAAAATATTGCGTACTTATCTTTACGTGTGTGTGTGTCTATTGCAGTCCCAGATGCAGCAGCAGGTAGCATCCGTGGGCATGATCCCCGGGGCTGGAGGTGTGTCAGCAGGTCCAACAGCCGATCCTGAGAAGCGCAAACTCATTCAGCAGCAGCTGGTCCTGCTGCTCCACGCACACAAGTGCCAACGGCGGGAGCAGGCCAACGGGGAGGTTAGGGCCTGCACCCTGCCCCACTGCCGCACCATGAAGAACGTCCTCAACCACATGACCCACTGCCAGGCTGGCAAATCCTGCCAGGGTGAGTAACACCGATGTTTGGACTTAAAAGAGCTTAGTTAAAAAGAATTGCGCAAGACTTTGAACAAGAAATTGATGTGGTTTAAATTTCCGTATTGATGTGATAACTTCTCCATGCGTTCTGTGGGGAGTCACAATCAGAGCTTGTGATCTAGGCAGTGACAGCAGCTGTCCGTAAGAACAACACGGTGAAAACTCTTTCCTATTAATTACTGCAATTAATACAACCTGATAACCATGGTTGTGTTTTCATGTCATGGCGGTTTCTCTGTTTCCTCCTCTACCTGCTGGCTAGCAACATGTTTATGAGCCGTGGGGAGCAAAGAGGTCACCGAAGTTAAAAAAAAAAAAAACTTTGACATCTAACTAGGCTTTTTAATTGCTCATAGTAAATGTGACTTTTTCCATAGTTTTTCAACAAGTCGACTAATAGCTTTACATAGTTGTTTGCACATTAGCTAAGCAGTTGAGGCTTTTGTCTTTTTTTTCAACTCCATTGAATTTAACTTGAGGTGCATGGTGAGTTAAATCACTTTAACTGGCCATGTTCCAACTTTCTTCACTGAATCAGCTACTATTTTACTTTCTAGTTCAACTAGTTCAATATACATTTTA